>JAADXJ010000853.1:0-13714 GCA_023337735.1 Pythium biforme
CAGGAGCCGGTGGCGGCGGAGGCTTCGACGCTGTACTCGGTGGGTATGCACCAGGAGCCGGGGGTGGTGGCGGTTTTGACGCTGTACTCGGCGGGTACGCACTAGGAGCCGGTGGTGGCGGGGCCCTCTTTGACGTATCCGGCGGGTACGCACCCGGTGCAGGCGACGGCGGTGCCTTTTTCGACGTGTCCGGAGGATATGCGGATGACGCAGTGGTTGGCTGCGACGTCGTTACCGAATTCCTCGTCCCAAACGAAAACCCACTTCCGAGTGCTTGAGTTGTAGTGTTGGGCTGCACTCCGAACGAGAAACTCGACTTAGTCGATGTGCCACCAAAAGCCGATGATACGGACGCCGCCGAGTTCGCACCCGCGGCTGGTGTAAACCCGAACGAGAACCCTGACGTTTTGGTTTCTGACTTCACATCACTCGACGCTGCTATAGAGGTTGTCGCGGCGGGAGGCGTAAAACCAAAGGAGAAATTCGATGGCTTGTCCTCCGATTCCCCTTCGCTGGAAACTCCAAACTTGAACCCACCGGTTCCGCTTGAACCAAATGACGGGGCAGCCGCCGCTGCTTCCAACTTGGGTGCAGCGGGGTTTGGGGTTTCGCACGAGCTGCACCTTTGAGCCTCCGCATCCGGGTTCATCGTCAGACACGCACCACACTTCCACGATCCCTCCTTCGGCTGAAACTTTGCGAGAACGGCGGCAATCTCTTCCTGAGACTTCATTTTCTGCTCAGGTTTCCTCGAATCATCGCTTTCTTCGTCATCCTCGTCGCTCTCTTCATCGTCGCCGAAGAGCCAGTCCAAGTACCACTTGATGAAATCGTCGACGTGGATTCTTCCGCCTTTATCCAGCGAGTCACTCGTCTCCGAGTGCTCCTCTTCGCTGTACGTCGAGCCAAGAGCTTTAAACAAGGCGGGAAATTTGTCTCGTGGGATCGAATCATTACCGGACGAGATCTTCGCAAAAGCCTTCCTTGCGTTTTCTTCTTCTTCCCTCCGCTCTTCTTCCTCGTCGCTATCTTCACCGTCGGACTCAGCAAACTCATTTTCATCGTTTTTGCCATATCCTTGGTCTTGTTTGACCGACGTGGTGGTCTTCGTTTGTGTAGATTCATCTGCAGGCTTCCTCTCCGGTTCAGCTGAGGCTGCAGGCTTGAACTGGAACCCTACGCTGGAAGTGCCGAGCGTAGCTGCACTACTCGATTTTGACGCGTCGGATGTGAAACCAAACGTAAAGCCTCCACCAGAAGCGACCGGAGCAGCAGCAACCGTGTCTGAAGGTCTGACGCCGAACGAAAAGCCGGAGTTCGAAACTGGCGTTATGGTGCTACCTGCATCCAACCCAACCAACCCATCCAACCCAAAGCGGAATGAGGAAGTGGTTGGCGACGTCATCGATTGCGGCGATGAGACACCGAAGGGGAAGTTCGATGCTGGTGCAGATGGCTGGGATCCGAGCGCGGTAGACGCTGTACCCTTAAAATTTGGGTTAGGAGACTCGCACGAAATGCACTTAGGTGCATTCGCTTCAGGGTTGTGAACCATGCAAAGCTCACAACGCCAAGAACCTTCTGCGATGGCAAATTTGGCTAGAGCATTCGCCGCAGTGGATGCCGTTGACTGTTCGTCCTCTCCTTCTTCTTCATCATCCTCTGAATCTTGCTCGCCGAAAATCCAGTCCACGTACCACTGGACAAACTCTTCCTTACCGATAACCCCAGACGCATCGGCTAGGTGCTTCGCGTACTTGCCATGGCTCTCTTCACCGTAGGTCGTGCCGAGCATAACTAGTAAGTCAGCGAAACGGCTCTTGTCGATGACACCGGAGGAAGCAGCATCGATTTCGTCGAACGCTTCGATCGCATTTTGGCGCTCTTCTTCCATATCTTCTTCGAGATCGCTGTCATCAGAGTCCTCCGATGCAGGTACGTTGTCTACATCCGAAGTCGTCACACGATAGTTTGCCTTTCTTGCTGCCGCAGCAGGGGCTAGATCAACCTGTTGGACCGATTCGGTAGCAGGCGGGTTGGACATGCTCTCGGTCGCTCGGCTAGGCACTGCAGAGAAAGGTTCCGCACGCCGCACGAACGGGAGTACTTCTCTCACCGTCATGTCGACAAATGAAAAGTTGATGAGAAGTCCATCAGTCGTTGCGCACGAAACAATTGCGGGTGGGGGATACTTGGCATCGTCCACATCGATGTCCTCGTGGGCGTTGAGATTGAGTGAGAGACCCAGCGGGTACATCTCGTCGTCATTCGAGTTCATTGGAAGCCGAGCTTGGTACTTTTCAGAGGCCTTCCAAACCTCCCACTCACCCGACTCCGGATCCGCAACGAGCAACTCGATGTCGGCACTGAGCGAGCATCCAATGAAGAACATACGCCTGTATCGATTCCGGAAGACCGATTAGATACTAACATTCCCAGACCATGACAACCATGACACACACGTACCAGTCCGCTAAGAACACCGAGTAGTATTGGTGCTTCCGTCCCTCAAAGTCACAGAAGGCAACGAGCTCGTCGAGTTCCACGCACTCGCCTCCTTCAAACAAGCACGCGAGGGCCAAAGTCTCCTCGCGGTCGGCATCGTACTGGCGATATCCTACCAGGAAGACATCCTCCTCGGCCCAATTCACGTGGTGCGCTATACGAAGAACAACGAAGCATTTCATCAGTGTATCGATCTGAGGATCATCGGCGCGGGATCGACTCACCTTCATATCCTTCTTCACAGCATTCGGGGCGATCGATCGACCTTTCATGGTCGAGCGTGGCGACGTTGAAAATATCGACCGATCCTGACTCCGTGCCGACAGCAATCGACTCGCCCATGGGGCTCCATGCCAGCGATACAGCCCCGGCCTTCGCCACAATTTGCTGCGAACCGTCCGTGCTGCACGACAGCACGATTTTCGCACGCGTGAGCACAGCAAACTTCAGTTCACCGCCGCTTTCATTCGTTTCTGGCGACCAGCAGATCTCGTCGACGACGACATTGTGGAACGTGTGGTACGGCAACGGCGCGTCCTACAGGAATCGAACGTTGAGAAACCCATCAAGTTAGAATACCGCAATCAAACAATTCACAGTTCCCAAACGGCACGCACCAACTGGGCAATCGTCGCCACTTCAAATAGCGCGAGACTATCCTTGTACGCGACCGCGAGGTGCAGCTCGTCCGGTGACAGCGACAACTGGTACGCGATCGCGGGAAGAGCGATTTCCTTCTGGATCGCGAGCGCCGGAATGTCCACGTGGGACGCGTTTTGGCCGTGGTCGATCGCAGACAGCTTGCGCGCGATGAAATCTTTGCAGCCGGCGTCGAACTGCGTTTGCGAGGCCATCGCGAAGCCCGTGGGCGACGGCAGAAACGTCAACCCATACTGGTTGCCATGGGCGAGCGCGGCATACTTGTCGCTCGCGACCGACGCAAAGCCGTTGGACGTCGTGAGCGGCGTGTAGGGAAGCTGGAGGCGCCCGGCATCCATCATGCGGACGTGGTCCGCCTCGCGCTCCATGTCTCTATCCCTCCCACAAGTGGCGCGCTCGAGTCGTTCGTTTCTCCTTTGGTTGCTTTGGCGCTAGAGCGTTTTCGGTAAACCGCGCGCCACCGAAGAGAGATGGTGGCTCGGGGAAAATGCCCCAACCAAAGAGGGGTTGGTGGGAAGTGGACCACACTAAATCCGACCAACCTAGAGTGTGGAAAAACCCAGGTGGGTTAATTTTTGCCCTAAATGGGTAATTGTCACTGATGTAGGGCGTCTCGATGTAGTGCAAAGAGTGAAGCCATGTCACAAATCTGATACTGCGTTCGCGTCTGGGTCTCTTTCATGATGAAAGGTGAAGTTCATCGGCTTCGCACGCCAGGATACATGTACATGGGCACTCAGCAAAGAACAGACCGCCACCGTGCATTATCAATGAGCGCCGGCACCGGAGCGATTGTACACTCTCGTCTTCGAGGCAACAGTGTCGTTCGAAGAGCCTCAAATACTGGCTGCGTGGGCAGCCGGTTCGTCGAGGTCCTCGCGCAGCCAACAGCTCAGTTGCCGCCCGTGATGCAGCCTGCGGGCCCAACAGGACCGACTGTGGGCAGTCCGACGATCCGTTGATCCGGCTCGGGTCCATCATCACGGTTTCGCCCCTGGCCGACGGATGGCAATCGCGCCAGGCCCGAGAGGCGGAAAGACCCACCATAGATTCAAGACCACGCTGATTGCGAAATCCTGGTGCGGCCTGCGTGACATGCCTCTCTTCCCTTCCCGGATCCCATTCCGCCTCCAGGGCCAGGTCTCACCAGCTTCAGCAATCCTTGCCACCACTGGTGGCCCACCAGCCAACGGGCACGAATCGTGCCACGATCGCGTTTTCCCCATTCTTCGCTCAGGCTCGGTTTCACAGTTTTTGTTGCTTCAGACCCTAAGCCCTTTTGGGGGAAGGTGATGGAACCATTATCTGCCAATCGAAGTGCTTTAAATGGAGTTGTCATTTTGCGCGCTGCTGAATCAGGACGACTACGATCTCTGATTGGCCCACGAGAAGCTCCGCATCACCCAATGGGATCACTGAATCGCTCTACCGAGCACTTGTCTCGGCTGCGCAGCCCAGCGAGTGGCGCGGACAGAATGCGTCGTAAACGCAGGTGGAACAGCCCTTTGGTTGAATCCCCGGTGCTCGGTTCCGCACCGAGGCAAGCGGGTGCAGGTGCTCCGCTCCCCTCCCTTCCTCCCCCCTCCGTCCTTCGGGATCTCCTGGTGGAGGCTGTGAGGAGAGAACCTAGAGGCGGACACAAGTGGAAACGTCACCTCATAAGCATTTCTTGCTCGCGCTCTCGATGGTCTGCAACGCCGACGTCTCCATGCCCGTGCCCGCAGGAGCTACCAGCCAACAGGGTAGCGTGCAGTACGCCGAGATCGTGCTCAGCGACAAGACCCTGTCAATCAGTGGTGCCGACGACGCGGTTCGCAAGATCGAGGAAGGCCATGGGCAAAGCCACGGCCATGGTCACGACCACGGCCAGGAGCCTGGCGAGCGCCCGGCGCAGAGCGTGTGGCTGCTCGCGTACTGCTTCCTTGGCATCATGGTGTCGTTCACGCTCAACGGTGTCGTGCTCGAGAAGATGACGACCCACCGTGTGCTGGGCGAAATGTCGATGACCTTCATCTTCTGCCTGTTCTACTCGGCCGTCGCGCTGGTGCTGCGTTTCATCAACAAGGAAAAGCCGTCGACCATGCCGCAGAGCAAGCTCATGATTGTCGGTCTACTCGCGTTCCTGTCGACGATCTCGTCCATGGTCGCGCTCCGCTACGTGACTTTCATCACCCGTATCCTCGGCAAGTCGTGCAAGTCCATTCCCGTGATGATCATGGGACTGTTTCTCGGCAAGAGCTACGCGCTGAAGAAGTATTTGTCGGTGATCGTCCTCTCTGCTGGTGTCGCTGTCTTCCTCGCCGGCACAGCCCACGAGAAGCAGCACCGCGCCGCTCAGACCAACGAAGAGCCGCACAAGCCCCACGTCGATAGCGGCCACACGCCCAACTTGCTCCTTGGCGGTTCACTGCTCTTAGCGTCGCTGTTATTCGACGGAGCCACCGGTGCCCTGGAGGACCGTTTCCTCGAGAAGTACCACATCGGTGCGTTCGACCTCATGTACGTCGTCAACATCTGGAAGGCGATCTTCGCCGGCATCGGCATGGTGTTCATGGGCGAGCTGCCTACCCTCATTGAGAAGGCGGCGCCCTCGCTCGGCAACCTCTTCCTGCTGAGTGCCACGGGTGCGCTCGGCCAGGCCTTCATCTTCTTCACGATCAGCAAGTTTGGTGCCTTGACAACGTCCATCATCGGAACCTGCCGCAAGGTGCTGAGCATCGTGCTCTCGGTGGTTCTCTTTGGCCACATCTTGTCGTTCGAGCAAACCGTGGGTCTCGCCGTGGCATTCGTCGGCATCGGTTTGAACTGGGTCCGCATCGAGGCTTGTGAGAAAAAGAAGCGCGCCGTCAAGGAGCCAGAGCTCAAGGATGCCGAGGCCGAAGATTTGCTAGAGGCAAGTGACGAGACGCTGGATTCCGAGGACAGTGAAGAGGATCTGTCGCCACAGAACCAGAAGGAATTGCTCAGCATGCAGCCGCGTGAAGAGCTTCTCGCGTCGAAGGACGTGGAGCGCGGGCTGGAGCTCGTGAATGTCTGGCACCGTCACCATGAACACGACCAGGTGCCGGCCCCGAGTGTCCGCAACACCGGCGCTGAGGCTGTCTAAGCGGCGTGCCACTATTTAGACGGAACAGTCATTTCTTGCGTCCAATGCGGGCCATCACAACCCAGAGTAATTTAAATGCAAACACGACAATCAAACCATCATCACCATTTCGTTTCCATCAATGGGCCGCAGCCGCGGCTGCAGCTGCCGCCGCCTGCTTGTCGGCAATTTTCTTCTTTTTCGTGTGCTCGGAGATGCGTTCTTTGAGTTCTTTGATCTCGATATCAGCGTGGACGAGCAAGTCCTTGGCGTCTTGGATCTCGTCCTTGACGAACTGCTGTGCCTGAGACAACGTCTTGAGGATTGCGACGTCCGAATAGCTCGGTAAGTGCTCCTGCATCGGGTGCGGCGGCGCTTCTCGCTCCGGACCGGCCATCAGCTTCTTGTAGAAAAATTCGGTCGGCTCGTTGAACACGAGCTCGTCGTAAAACTCGCTCACGACCGGCTACAGTTCACACCAAACGCGAGCGTTAGACAATAGTCAATGGCATGCTGTCTTGTCCTGATCTCACCTTCTTCGTGCTCGCGGGCTGGTTATTGGGCGGATACAACGCCAACATGTGGATAATGTCGACCGGTTTCTCATTCGGATCGTGGAAATGGAGCTGGATCCGCGTCTCAAACTCGCCCCACCCGTACTCGGTGACCTCATACGGCGGTTCTGTCAGCACTGTAGAGCACACACCACCACACTCAGCGTTATTAAACAACACGTCTCATTGTCTATCGAGCCCAAAACGCAACAAACGCACCCCGCACGGGGTTCGCGAAACTCGCGTGGAGCGTGATGACGACTTTGCTGAGCATGTACGAGAGGTCTTCGTTGTCGGCACCACGCACGTAGATGGACCAGCGGTGGGTCTTGGTCTCCTCGGACTTGCGGCCCAAGTACGCCGCGATCGAGCCGTAGATGATCGGCTTGGAGACCACGACATGCTTCTGGCGCACATCCGACATGTTGGTTCCTGACTTGCGTTTGTGTCTTGTGTTTTGCTGCTGGTTCGCGTAAAGGCCGAATGTAGTGTGGGTCACATCATTTCAGGATATACCTACCCACTTTTGGCTTCGTGTTGTTTTTGTTTTCGCGGGTTTCCTGTCTCTCTCGACACACAGACACAAAGGCAGCAGGATGAAGCGGAAACATGACGCGCCGACGAGCGTCGGCGGTTCCGGTGGCGCCGCCACAAAGACTTCGAAGGGGAGTGCTACAGGTGGGACGATGTGCTGTATGGATGGAGCATTCGTATCGCGAGTGGCGGTCGGTGGAGCTCAAGCGCTGCCCACTACCATAGCTTGTCTCCATTTTCAAAATTTAAATTCCGTGAACGTCCCAGGGCTGACGCTATGTGTGCGTCTGTGCGTATTTCTCACGCAGAAGTGGACGAAAGCATCGATGTGCAGGCATTCTTCGTGCGCGACTGCGATGCGGCCGCGAAGGTGCGTGTCCAACAGACATATCGAAACCTACCCGAAGGGAGTGGTCTGAACTGACGCGTTTGCCGTGCTGATCGACCTGTAGCAACTCATCGACCACGCAAAGAGGCGTTGTGACGAGCTAAAGAAAGAGTTTGGCAAGGCCAAAAGCGCGATTCTGCAAGAGATTGTTGCTCAGAAAGAGAATCTACCGGCGGAGGAAGATGGTGCGTATGTTTCGCATTGTACGAAGCGAAGATCGCGATGCTGAGCGCTCTCTATTGGCTGCCAACAGAGGAGGAGGAAGATGCGCCGTTGGCATACGACATCATCGTCCAGTGTATTACCGGTCCCTACAAGGGTAACAGCTACATTCTTCACATGGACCTGGTACATTCTCGCGGTTTCGATTTGACACAGAAGGGTGGACTTGATGCTCAAACGATTTGCGACGATGTGTGCTCCAGGAAAAACATTCAACTTGCTTGATTGGGCGTTCAACTGGCAAGAAGTTCCGAGTACCACACGGACTGAGCTTCCCGAAAGACTCAGAGTTGTCCACTACGCACGGTCAGGTATGTATCGTCGTGGCACTAATTTGTCGATATCGCTGATACTCACTTCAGTTGCTGTGTCCTTCGTGGTCAACAGTTGCGCATGAAGGAAGACGGAGGCCTGCTGTTCACAGATCTCGACAGCACCAACGGGTCGTACCTCAACGACGCGTACCTCAACCCACAGGAGCCGGCGCCTCTTAGCTTGACGGAGCCCTTCAAGCTCTATCTCGGCGGCAGCGAACTGGTCATGTCTATAGTCAAGCGGCCCAGTTAATCGATATACGGCACTCATGATGTATTTCTATGGACGACGACACACACAGAGGCTTTCGATTTTTTTGGCTATATTTCCATCATCCACACGAATCACAGCTCGAGCACCACGCACGCGGAACAGATCGATTCAAGAAGCCGTCACTCTACCGGCGGGGCGACCCAAATTTCGTCCATCCGGGGTAAAATCTCCCGTCTCCCTCTTGGTGTATGCCCCCACACTGCGCACGCTCGCCCCATTTTTCTGTGCGTACTTGCTCACTCTGTCTACGATCGGTTAATCTTCTCCTTGATCTCCTCGACGACCTTGTCGGCCTTGTCGAGCTTGGCCTGGGCGTCGCTGTCGCCCTTGAACGCCAATTGGCACGTCGTCCAGCTCGATCCAGCGCCAGCGCCGGCACCAAAGCCCGTCAGCACACCGCGCGCGCCACCCGTACCTGTACCATATACCCCACAACACATCAGTCTTCCGATCTTTATCTTGTGGCGACCAGCTAAACATTCGAATAGCTACGTACGCGCGAGCACGAGCGAGGTGAGGCCGCCGGCCACGAGACCGGCCGAGAAGTGCAGCGCGAAGTTCTCGATGCACTTGTCCCACTTCTCCGAGATGCGGTACTCCGACGGGATCTCGTTCTTGGCGTCGCTGCTGCTCATGGTCACTCTCTGGTTGTTTGGCTTGTTGGGGCGTCGATTTTTCGGACGTGAGCGGCGCCGCTCACATAGACAAGGAACTACCGTGGTCCCTCGTTTAGCATCAGTGTGTCCCTAACTGTTACCGAGACGACCGGTATAAACCGGTACTCGACGTGCAGCGGTGTTTTGACCACCATTTTGCACCCACACCACCACCAACAACAAACATGGACGAGGAGCGAGTGGTGTTGCTGGGCGTCGTCCAGGTGAAGCACGGCGTCGACGCCGCGTCGCCCTTCGTTTGCAAGGCCGGCGGACGACCGGTGCGTGTGACGCGCGATACAGGCGTTTGGGAGCCTGTATGGGTATGCTCACGACAAAACATTGCTTGTCATATTAGGCCTGGTACGGCAATGCGGAGCCGGCCGAGGTGCAGTCGCTCGTGTGCCCCAAGTGCCACCACGGGCTCTTCCTCGTTGCACAGGTAAGAGACTGCGCTGCCTGGGGGATGCATTGGATTATTGTTAAGAATGTTGATGGTGTGGTAGGTTTATGCGCCGGTCGACGACGACCGATCGCTGTACGTGTTCGGTTGCAACTCCCCGGAGTGCACCGAGACGCCGGGCAGGTACGACAGACAGCACCAACCCAGTTCTCTCAATGACACCATAATCTAATAGCGCTTTCCGTTGAACTCTAGTTGGAGGGTGCTGCGCCACCAAGTCGAATCGACGCACGACCCGCTGCCGGCAAAGGCGGCACAGCCTGCCGTTGTCGAAGCGCCGAAGAAACCCGCTTCAGCGTCGGTGTCAGGATGGGCCGCAGCAGGAGACGACGACAGCGATTGGAGCGACGATGGCGACGACAATGGTGAGAAAGACACGGCTGGCAGCACCAGCTTTCGTCTCGATCTGGAATCGCTTCTCGAGCAGCGCGACAACGCCCTGAAGGCACCCACCAAGACGGTTCCCATGCCTGCGCCGGCGACCGCTACGGCCAAGCCGACCGAGCCCAAGTCCCAGGAAATCAATGGTGCGACCGAAACTTCTAAGCTGAACGCATTCCCGGCGCTCTCGATTGAAGTCATCAACGAACCGTACGAGGACTACGTTCGTGAAAACGATTACTCGCACGAGAATGAGTTGCTGCAGGCATACATGAAGTCCGAGGAAGAAGACAAGTCGACCGACGTGAGCGACCTACGTCGCATCCTCACCAGCACAAAGAAGGGTAATGGCGACGCCGGCGCAGCTGCTGCTGCTGGCGGTGGCGGTGCCTCGTCGGGCGAGTCGTACGAGCGCACGCCGGCGCAGCTCAAACACTTCCAGCGCTTCCAGAAGCGCATCAGCCGCTGCCCGCTACAAGTGCTTCGGTACGACTACGGCGGTGAGCCACTTTGGCCCACGCCGGTCCAGAAGAACAAGATCAAGATGCCCAAGTGCGCGTGCGGCGAAGCGCGCACGTTCGAGCTCCAGCTCACGCCGACGATCAACTACTTTCTCAGGGTCGACGACTTTGCCCACAAAAAGCTCCAGCTGCCGCAGGCCGCGACCACGGGCGGCACGGACAGCGCCTTGGCGGCCGCGGCGGTCGGGGGCGGCATGGACTGGGCCAGTGTCGTTGTCTACTCGTGCCCCAAGAGCTGCTCACAGAGCTGCGAGGAGTTCGTGTACGTACTCCCTTCCCAGTCGTAATGTTGCATTTTCCCGAGAAATGTAGCCATGAGGACGCGAATCTGCCTTCTCCATAGACTGACATGTCACTCATTACGGGAGACGTGTGCCTGGTGTGGTCCACATATCGTGCAACATTTTGCGACACCTTCCATTCGTTTCGTGTGATTGACATCTTGCTGCCTCAATTGGACCCACACAGACGAGAGCTACAGTGAACATGCGCGCGTGGCAGAAGTGGGGTATGCGCAGCCAGCGCAGCGTCGCACGCTTGGCCGCGACAACCCCCACACCGTGCCTGTCTACGCTCAGCCGTGTGCGCCGCTTCTCGTCGGTGTCGAACTATCCGACGAACGCCGAGTCGGCCGCGATGATGCGCGCGCGCGAAGATCTCGACGACCACGACGCCTCCCATCTCGTGTGCGGCAAGTGCAGCTCGGCCATCAGCAAGACGCAGAACCTCGTGTTCTTCAAGTGGTATGTGTATCGCTAGCCTTGTAGTCGAGTGCAGACCATGAAGGAGGTAACATTTTTTTTATATAGGCGTAGTGGCATCCATGTGTCTTGCATGACGCAGGCGCCCTTGCAGCGCCTGCGCACGGAGACGCACTGGAACAACGCCGACTGGAAGAAGCACAAGATCCACTGCCTCAAGTGCGACCACGCCGTCGGCTCGATCGTGAGCGTGTTCAACTCGGACAAGATCTTGTTCAGCGCGCGTGAAGTTGCGATCCAGATGCCCGAACACCAGTCGCCGATGATCTCGCTGTCCGGGTACCCGTCGTCCATACTCGGCTTCTCGATGTGGTCCGAACTGCTGCTCATGCTCGAGTCGCAGCCCAAGCTCAAGTCGCTGCTGCAGATCCGGAGAGTACGGTTGAGACATGTGGGGTTTGATCCGGTGGTTGTCCACTGACGTCTGTGTGTGTGTGGTGGTTCGCCATAGGTTGACAACATTCGCGATTTCAGTGTGGAGAAGAAAGAGATCAACACGCTGCTGCTGCTCGCGAGTGACTTGAAGTCGCTGCTGGATGTCGTCGAGAAACACGTGCGTGCCAAATCCTTGGCGGTATCTCTGTCGGTATGGTCCTTTTGACGAACCTTTTCGCTGTTGGCTGCACAGAGCACGGTGATGAACCACGTGAACGTGATGACCGCGCTGCGTCGCGCGTCCGTGCTTATGGCAGCGAAGAAAAAGTCGACGGTACGCACCATCTCTCTGTTTGCCATATTTTTCTGTCGTTGACAAGGCTTCTAATCCATACGTGTCGTCATCCAGCCTCCTGTATCGACGCCGCGCTTTTCGGTTCGATCTGAAGCCCCAGAGGATGACCTCATGGACCTCTCCGCTCTTGTCGACCCGAAAAAACAGAAAGCGGCAGCCGATGCGCTGAACAAGCGGTACGCCATCAACACGCCTGCACCCTCGATGATGGACACCAGTTAGGTATCTGTACTGACTCGGATTGCGTTAAAATGAAGACTCTGGAAGCTCGTGGATTCGGTCGAGGGATTGATGAACTTTGGGATCGGCGCCGTGCAGAACCCGCTCCAGCTCACGACGTTGGCTTCGGCGCTGTGGCGA
Source organism: Pythium biforme (assembly GCA_023337735.1). Classification (NCBI taxonomy): domain Eukaryota; phylum Oomycota; class Peronosporomycetes; order Pythiales; family Pythiaceae; genus Pythium; species Pythium biforme. Next base: position 12,409 of record JAADXJ010000853.1, read on the forward strand.
CTAAACATTGGGCGCCCAACCATTCTGCGGTGAGCCTTCGCTTCTCCGTCTGGAATGGGTATTTCCGCAGGTAGTCTGAACATCCCTACGTCTTGCTTTGGTAGACCCATGTGCACGCAGATGCTCAAGCTCATCCACGACGAAGATCCGGGCCTGAACGCCCACGAGGCCTCGCTCATCGCGTCGGCCGCGGCGCACTTGTCGAGCAAAGACATTCGCCAGGAGGTTTGGATGCGGGAGGTGCTGTCCGCGGCCGCGGAAGTTGTGCTCAAGGACTCGTTTGCGTTCGAAGACAAGATCGCGCTCCACGACCTGACGCTGCCGCTGGCGCGCTCGTTTGCGCTCACGGGCCATTTCCACGAGGCCTTTTTCCAGCACCTCTTCCGGGCCGTGAACAGCGGGCTGCTGGAAAGCAAGAGCGCGCCGAACCAGCAGTCGCACACCCATGGCGCGATCAAGTCGTGGCAGGCGAGAATATACCAGATTCACTTGGACAACCAGATCGCCCACCGCAACGCTGACGTGCTGCTGGAGGAAGGAGACCGCCTGACCAAGTACCGCACGGCGTTTGCTGGCTACGAAAAGCAGCAAAAGAACGCGCTGTTCCGCACGCGCCACTTGGTGGCGTCGGCGCTCGAGTCCATGGAGCTGCGGCCGCTCGCGCTCCACGCGGTCGAAGAAGATGGCTACATCGTGGACATTGCGTTGCCGCACCACAAGATCGCGATCGAAATCAACATTGAGGACGCGTACTTGGCGCGCGACCCGCGCTTGGAGGAAGAACAACAGCAAGTCGACGGTGCTGCGTCAATGAGCCACCACCCGCAGCTGCGCACGACGCTGCCGTTCGCGGACCTCAAGGCGCGCCACTTGGAGCACCACGGGTGGATCGTCGTGCAGCTCCACGCGGACGAGTTTATGGAGATTGAGCATCAGGACAAGCGCATTGAGTACCTGAGCATGCTCATCGAGATCGCGACATACTCGCGCGCCGAGGCCATGGCAACAGCAGAGGAGGGGGACGCCGCCCCCGAGGAGAAGAGTGGGAAGCGGAAGCCATGATGATAGAAAAACCACACAATAGCCGTTTAGCTCATTGGAGAATAGAATGCCGAGACGCATTTGACAAACAAAAACACAAGGGGTGCACATTCTATTCCTGCTTGGACTTCTTCTTGGACTTCTTTTCCTTCTTGCTGGAGCTCTCATCCTCCGCTTCCTCTTCACTCGCGTTCTCGCTTCGTCGCTTCTTCGACTTCTTCGACTTCTTCGACTTCTTGGGCTCTTCCACGACAGCCTCCTCCTC
>JAADXJ010000854.1:0-13696 GCA_023337735.1 Pythium biforme
CAAGCGGTCGTAGGTGATGAGATAGTCAAAACCAAAATTCACGAGGTTCTCACTCCGAGAGACTGAGATTTTCGGTCTCGTCTCGGAGCTCTGAAACACGGCCAGGTTCTCAAGAGCTTGCCTCACTTGTGAAGCGTTCGCATCAAACGCCAATGCGTCAGTCGTGTTGCCCAACACGCGAAGTGCGAACGTCCCACCACGGTCCTTGAGCTGCCCGAACGCGGTCGACACTTGATGGATCTCTGCCACCGTTTGGACGGTGACTACCACAGTGTGGAGTCCAGACTTCACAGGCGAGTAGCTCACGTTATACTTTCCGTCGCTCCAATATTGCACACTTCCGCGGACAAGCTGGTCGCCGCTGAAGGGCGCGCTCGTGGGGAAGATCTGGACGAAGAGCGCATTGCTGTCGTTCTCTTGATTGTTGCCGTGCGTATCCTTTGCTTGCACCGTGAATAGCGCCACTTCGCCGGCTGTCGCTGTGTACAAACCTTTGCCAAACGCTGTTGTCACACTAGGATTGGTTGGCCCAGGCACCACATCAATCGTCTTAGGGAACCCGGCGACTAATTGTGCAGGCTGGGCAGCCGTCAGTATCCGAGTCGTCAGTACCGCATTATTCCCCGTGAGAAGGCCTTGATATACCGGAACGACCGTGACGGTTGCTGGATCTTGCACCGCGAAACCGAATGTGATGACCCATCGACAGCCTTTCGTTGCGTCGCCGTTCACACACGTTCGCGTACAGCTCACACTACCCGGGGCAATGGAAGGTATCCGCTCTAATGCATCCTTTACATCCGATGCGATCGCGTCATAACCAATATTACCGGTCGTCTCGCCCGACTTGGCTAGCTTCAAGCGGAACACACCGCCCAGCGTTGACTCGGCCGTCGTTGTGACAGCTTGGACAGCGTCGACACGCGGTATTTTGACACTCAGCTCGTACTGACCTTTCACGTACGGCACGAAGGACACCACGTGGCGTCCTGTTGTCGACGCGGCCTTAAACACGGGGACAGAGTCACTCGAGGGGCCAAGGTAAGACGCCTTGAGAGGGACCTGGGTGTCGTCAAATACCCCGCGTGCGTCGTGGACGCGGTGCAGCTCGCGACCAACGACGAGATAGTCACCGCGTTTCAGCGGAGCGTCCGACGGCAACGCGCGAAAGTCGGCACTGCAGCTCGTGAGGTTGTCGTTCTCGCGGACAGTCGAGCAGGTCCCGAGGTACCGCCAGGTACGCGGGTACACAGAGGAGATTTGAAGACCTGACGACGAGAAATCGTCACAGCCGCTGTTTGGCTCGACCACGAGGCTCGCGGTTCCGCTCGCAAACGCCGCTGTGGCCTTGCTCGTGAAAAAGCAGTCCCTCTTCCGTGCGAGCGTGCCGGCGTTCGCGTTGACCACTCGGAAGGTCGTGCCTGCTACGAGATGGTTCAGAATATCGGCGCTCACAACGACCGTGTTCGTGGCATCAGTGAAGCTGATCGCGCATGCCGGGCAAATCACCGTAGGATTGATCGTCACCGGCGAATTCGCTATGACATCATTCACGCGGCCTTGCAACGCCCAACCGCCCACCCCAAGCAACGACACCTCGAACGCCGTTCTGCCGTCTTGGAAACGCGTATTCCCGTACCAGTCGTGCGTCTCTAGCTCGAATGAAAACGTCTTTAACGCTGTGGTTGTGATCGTATTGCCCACCATCGTCGTCCTGTTGATACCGTCGATCGAGTTGCGGGTCTTGCTCGGATCCATCACACCAGGGTATGCTATGACGTTGAACGGAGTATTCTGCATCGCGGTCCGCGTAAAGAACGTGCTGCTTGGAACCACAGTCTTCGCAAACTGTCCGGCGCAGCTCCACTCCAACCTGATAAACGATTGAGCTTCCCGCGTGCGATAGCGAACGCGTACCGTATAGAAATCGTTCTGCCGCAGCACGATCTCAGACGACGTCGCCGCGGTCTTTGCCTGGCTGCTCACAGTTGCGGTGGCGAACGTGCTCAAGATCTCGTTCCCATCCAACTCGATCGCGACCGCATCGTCGGCGTTCAGTGTAAACACAAACTTGCCACTCGCAGGAGCACGCACTTCTCCTTGCCACATCACACTGTAGTACTTGTTCGGGAACGGCTCGCCAAGCGGCGAGTCCTCGAGCCACTTGAAATCGATCGCTGCGTCTTGCCGCTGTGCTGCTTGCTCGCTGAAGTCGACGTTGCGATAATACGTCGCGAGCAGACCGCCAGCCTTGCGTCGCTCGATCGACAATTCGTACTTGCCGGCGCGCTGCGCTGTGAACCGCAACGAAAATTGACCATTCGTGTTGGGCTGCGGCTCACTCAAGTCCACGGTATACACATCCGAGCCAATACCAAGCGTTGGCACAAAGCCCGCGGTTTGAAGCTCGGTACTGGACTCCAACGTGTTTCCAAAGCGATCCACGAGTTGGATCGTAAAAGCTTCCTCCATGCCCTGCGTGACAACAAATGGTGCGTCGTGCCTCGACGCGAGCGCGTCCGCGGAGGCTGGGTGCACGACGACGGTCGGCGGGAAGAACGCCGGTTGCGTTGCGACATTGACCGCGAGCGCGTACGTGCCTTTGACCTCGGGTACCAACGACACGTAAAACAGGCCTTGCTGTGAGCCATCATACGCAATCGATGTGAGCCCCTTCGTTGCCTCGACCATATTCGCACTGGTGACCCCGTCTCGAGTTGCCACCACAGCCATCAACGGAGGGTCGCCAATGGATCGGAACGTGATCGTGACTGGTACCGCGGCCGTGCCGTCATCGACCTTGCAAACCTGAGCCAGCGTACTCGTCACCGCGACGCCTCCAAATCCAGCAATTTCTGGGATACTGTTGAGCTGTGTCTCGAACGCGGCACGTGCCGTAGTGGCCGCGACACGAAGGATCTTGGACGGTCCAGATCCGTACCGCAAGTCCAGCGACGCACCGGCGCCGGCCGTCGCCGACACAAGGCACGTCAATTGCTGCACTTCCTGGTTCGCGATCGTGATCAGCGTCTCGGTCTTCGCTACTCCTTTCACGGCTTCGACGATTGATATGTCATTGTCCGTGACTGACCACGCAATCAACGGCGTGTCGAGCGCGTCTTCGAACACGATTTCCACCGGTTCAGGATTCGCAAAACTGCAGATTGGTTGGTACGCAGCCGCTGCAGCCGCGACATGACCATGCTTTGCGTACACACGCACGCCCGACGGCGTCGCAACGATCGTGTTCAGTTGCGCCATGAACTCACTCAACGACGCATCGGGTTGCACCACGACTTGCTGCCCACCAAAGCGGACCGTAAAAGGATTTGCACCGCGACACGCGAGCACCTGGACTTCCTGGGCGCCGGGGTCTTGCCGCGTCGTCGTCAACGTCACACTGATATCGGTTGTCGCAGTGAGTGAACGGTTGTTTCCACGCGAGCCACGCACGTACTCGCGAATATCGATAAATGGTGCAAGCTGCGCATCAGTATGCATCACGAGGGTGGAGCTATCTGCTTGAAGATCGGGGGAATTTCCGGAATGCGTCGTGAACGTTACGGTCCATTGCGCGAGCGTAGTCAGCGAATCTGCAGGGTCAAGACCGATCCAGTCGCGCGTCACGGCGACCGTGTCAATGGACGGTAATGCCTCGAGAGCAGCTTTCACTTGAGTGTCGGTCGCGTCAACCGGCAGGGCCGCAGTCGCTTCGTCACTTCCCAGCTTCAACGTGAACAATCCCCACGCGGGGTAGACACCATCAATCGCACCGCCAGAGTCGTCTTCACCCGTGAGCACAAGCGTTGAACCAGCAGGAACTGTAAAGCCCAGCGGCGCAATGTTTCCGAGACCAGCATCAAACTGTATCAACAGACGAGACGGCGTCGCTGCACACACAGTGGCTTGCGCGCCTCCACCTTCGACTGCGATGCTTACGGCAGACCCCACGAGAATCGTCAGTTTTGACGCGAGACTTGTTACAGCACCGGAGAGAGCCGCGTTGGCAGCAACCGACGTCGTTTGACCGCCGAACGAAATGGTGAAGGAGCCGTCGTTGCCCGGCGTTGCGCTCGATACACATTTGAGCGTTTGCACTTCCTTCCGGAAGGCCACGACGCCGCGCTTGATCTCTAGCACCGTTGCCGCACCGGACACCACGGTAAGCAGAGGCACATCCCCCTTGTCTCCCGTAAAAGTCACCAAAAACGAGTGCCCTGGAGTGACCTGCAAGTCCGCAGCGTTCGTTGGCGCCGCTGTCACAAGAATTCCACCGTCTGCGATCGTCGGGAGCAACTCGAGCTGGCCCTTCACGGCAGTAAATGCATCGCCAGCGTTGATCGTCACGCCAGTCGGCGCCCCGCGAAAGTTGAGCGTGAATGGAGCTGTCGCCACCGTGACCTGCTGGACTTCGTACACTTGCGAGAGTACCACAGCTCGTAGACGGACCACTTGTTGTTCAAGGCGTCGCGTATCTTTCAGTTGCACTGGGAACACGAGCGTGTCGCCGGCGATCAGATTGATCTCAGGTTGCGAGAAGCCCTCCACTAAAGAGTTTCCAAACGCTACAAGCGAACTTGGCCCGTGAGTGGCTGCGTCATCCGCTACCACAACCGGGAATGGGCTGCCCACGACGTGCTGTTTACCGTCGGGGGAGGTGACGGTCATTGTGTACGTGCCAGCGTAGTGAGGGTTATAGTGCACTGGATACACACCGCCACTGGCTTGATACGTAATCGTCAACCGGGCGGCCGCAAGGCTGTTCGAGGCAGGATACTGGACTGCCATGTGGGAGGCGCTCCACTCAGTGAGGTGAGACAGGAACGTCACGGTCCACGTGTACGAGCCTAGGCCGGCACCCATACCAGCCACGAACGATCGCGCGACATTGACCTGCGCGCCATTGTGTAGATCTTCCAGTGCGTACTTGAGCGCCGACGCCGACACGTCTTGCGCAAGAAGTGGCGTGAATTTCGCGGCCCCCGAGGCACCCTGCAGTGGCCATTTCTTCGCCGCGAAATCTGCGCACCCATGACCCGATGCGACTGTAACACTTGTGGCGGTGATCGCCGTGGCCGTGAAGACGCATTCTTGAACGACGAACTTATCGTTTACGAGCAATAATCCCACGAGATTTGCATTGACAGTAATCGTCGGCGTTGTGAGCGAGGTCACACACTGTGGGCACAGAATGCGACGGAAGTAGCCGAATGTGAGTTGGAAATACCCTGTGGTGGCCAAGTCCGCCGTTTGCAAGTTCTGCACAGCACTGGAGGTCACAATGGTCTCGTCTTTGCCCGTCAGCGTGACCAAGAACGCATCCGACCTGCCGTCTCCGGTCGAGATCGAGTTGGTCGTCGCATCGCCGATTCGCTTGTTCCCGAACGCGTCGCGAGCTTCCACAGAAAACCAGGTATCGTGACCACTCATGGCACGCGACAGCGCCTGCGTGGCAGTGTCGACCACCGTGGAACTCGGCGTATGTAGCTCGGCGTGGACGACCTTCAGCGTGGACGGGGAGTTGAGCGCCAAGCACGATGCACTGCCGCCCGGACACATGAGAATCGGCGTCTTGTTCAGGTACGTCTGGATGTAATAATCGCCCACGCGAGGGATTGAGTATTGTACGTCGTACACTCCTTTCGCGCTATTGAAACGAAGCGAACTGCTGCGATATTGAACGCTTGAAGCACCCACCAGCACCATATTCGTCTCAAAGACGTCCATGCCGCCAGTATCTTGCGCGTTACTGTACGTGTCTCGCGGCTGGATGGTGAAGTTGGACGCCTTACCAGCCACAGCCTCCAGCAGAGCGTCCATGTTTCCGTACGAAGCCGCACTGTTCCCCAGCGCCTGGCTTGTGTGCGGCGTGGTCGCCCCCGGTGAGACCAAGAGCGTGAATGGACTGCACTTGTTCGTGATGCCGAGCCCGCAGTAGATATCCATACCGTCCATCGTCAGAACGGAAAGAGAGTAACGGCCACTCACTGCCGGCAAATACTGGACGAGATACTGCCCCTCGCCTTGGTATTTGGGGTCCTGGAATGGCGTGAGCATGAGACCATTTTGGTGAACGATCTGGACATCAAACGAGTCGCCCGCGAGCGTCCTATTGTTGCCTAGTTGGTCTTTGGCTTGGATCAAAAAGTGGGCCGTCACGCCCGCGGTCGCACGCGTCAAACCAGCTCCAAAGGCAGTCGTGTAGGGGAAGTCGGTCGCGCCAGGTGTCACGGAGATCGCATACGGCGAGCCAATAATGTGTTCGCCGTAGTACAGCGCCGTCGGCGGTACCGGTTCTATCGCGATGTACGACGAGCTCCAGCGCAGCGCGAACGATGCGTCGCCTGTCTCTTCATGATACTCGATCTTCAAATCGTAGTACGTGCCGGCCTTCAAATCCACGCGGAAGTTTGCCATCGTGCCACCCATGTCCTCGCCATTATCCCACGTGTCTACTAGGAGCTGGTGGTCAAACCAAACTCGCACGCCCTCGCTTGACTGGATGTAGAACACGTACGAGTCCGTGCGCGGCACGGCGAGCTTACCAAACCAGCGGATGCTGATATAGTCTCGCCCGAACGAGGTGATCGCGCGGTTTCCCCAGTCGAAGACCATCGAGGCATCAACTTTCTGGATCACTGGCACGTCTTGCAGCCAAAAGTTGTCAAAATATAGTGCCCTCAGGCCTCCCTTGTAGAGCTGTTGGACGGCGACGGAAGATGCGGACCCAGCCACGGAAGGGATATAGCGACCTGTGTAGCTTGGGAGACCGGCGATTTTCTGGAATACCTCCAATTTCGGGTAGTTGCCCGTGAGCGACTGCGCGTTGCCAGCTTGAATTTCCGTCACTTGGACACCGGCAGCGGACCCCGTGAGTGAACGCGTGTTCGAGACGACAACATTGCCAACATTGCCCAGCTTCGTGCGAAACGTGACGCGCCATTGGAAGCGGTTCCCAGCGTCTAGCTTGTCCGTGCGTGTGACGTCCACACGTCCACCCATCGACGGCAACGCTTCAAGGGCAGCTTTCATCGTGACGTCTGTTGCATCATACGAAATTGGTGCCGTCTCCTCGCCAGCGAAGGAGAGTATAAAAACTCCTTCCAATGGCGTTGGACTTCCTCCCAGCGTTTCGATTTGCTGGATTTCGTACGCGTACGGGAATGCCTCCAGCGCCGGCAAGTCCCCCAAGTTTTTCGTGAAGGAGATCGTCCATCGATTACCGTTGAATCGCTCTTCCTTCTGCACATCCACTTCCACGATCGGCCGTAGGTTTTCCAATTCTCGCTTCAACTCGTCAGGTTCAATATCAAAGGGCAGGTTGACAGTCGTGTCGCCCATGAAGTTCAGCACAAACGTTCCTCCAAGAGAAAGCCCCATCTTGCTGACCTCCTTGATGATGACCTGCGCGTTATTGCCGGTCAGCGAAGCCGTCGATGCCACTGTGAGGTCGGGCGTGCTGCCCAAGATCTCGGTGAACGTGATGAGCCACGTTTGTAGTCCAGTAGTTGCGCCATAATTTGCGCTTCGTACGCTGACAGACACCGAATCGATTGTCGGTAAGGACTCCAGTAGCGCCTTCATCGCCGCTGCGTCGGCGTCCACAGGAACCGTTATCTGCGTCGCCGACCCGCCAAACCTCAGTCGGAAGTTACCACCGATCGCGAACGGAGCAGCACTGTCGTCGAGCCACGTGCTAATCGACTGCACCGCCGGTGTAGACTCGACGCTCGCCGTTGTCGCCACTGTCTGCACTTCACACTGGCCCTTTTGGATTTCGGTGAAACTAAAAGGTGCACCGCTGCCGACAAGCTGGAGAGCTGGTATATCGCACAAATTTCCCGTGAACGTGACGTAGTACGTCCACGATGTCGCCGAGTTGGTCACGCGCGACACCCCCACGCTTTGCACATTCGACAGTGACTCGATGCTGAGCTTGAGAAGATTACTCGCGGCGGCGTCCGACGTTGATGCCAAAGCAAGAGAAGCGGCGTCGACTCCAACCGTGCTTGTCGCGAGCACACCTCCTAGTCGGTTCCTGGTGTCGAGATTGACATTGAAGGTCCCTGTGGTGCCGGTAAACGTCAGCATCTGAATCTCGTACACGGGTGGGTTGTACGTCGCCAATCCTCCATCACTCACAAACACGTGCGTTCCGTCCACTACAGCCGCTGGACTGGACCAAAGTTCGGTCCAGAACAGGTCTTGTCCCTGGAAACTGGACGGTAGCGTGGCGTATGTGACTACATCTCCGGACGCTTTCCGTGGCTCAACGATGAATTGGTTGGCGTCCCCCTTAATGAACTCGTCGATGAGCACGAGCACTGGATCACTGCTCACTAGCAACGGCTGATCGCCAATTTGAGCGACAAACGTCACGTACCAAATGACATCTGCACCATTTACGGGCTGCCTCGAAACGTGAACTTCTCCGATACTTGCAGTGGAGCCCGTGAGCATCGCAGCGAGCGAGGCAGCTGTTGTGGACGTCACGATCGGACCGATAGCGGTACTTCCTTTCCAAAACAAATTGAAGGTCCCGGCACCAAGCGCACTGGTCTTGACACTCTGCACTTCGTACACGATGCCAGCCATACCCTGGCGAAGAGACTCCCCCGACGCTGTTGTCTTCTTGGCTGCAGCCCCCGACGAAGCTGCAATCGCCGGTGTCGAGATCCCTCCGATGCCGTCACCCGCAGCGTTGATAGCGACGACCTTGTAGGCGTACAACGTGTCCGGAACCAAGTTCTGCGCGGTGAACTGCAGCACATCCGGCGACGTCGAGCCATCGTAGATCAACATGCCTGGTGTACCTTCCTGGATCGTGCTGACTTGAATTCTTGCGCTTCCACCAGTGAGCCGTCCTGACGTCACCTTCATCAGTGGCAAGTTTCCGTGCTCAGTGAGAAATGTAATATCCCACGTCATCGCGTTATTTGACCCCGCTGTCGTTGACACAAAGACTTCGCCGATGCTGGGCAGGTTTTTCAGCTGCCTTTCCATCTCGGCCCCGCTAGTCGAGACAGCAAGTTGCGGCGTCTCAAATCCACGGAAAGATACTGTAAAGTCTCCACTAAGTGCGCTCGAACCGGCCTGCGTCCGAACAACAGCAGTCGTGAATGCAGTCGCGAGCACAGTGTTCGTCAACTTGTCCGGCACTACCGTCATGGTCGCTGGAAGTCGGCCACTGAAACCGGAAAACGTCACTGCCCAAGACGTGCCCGTGCCAACCGCGGTCGCGGTCACTGTCACCGTACCGACACCAGTTGTCTCGATGGCCGCTTTCACTTGAGGACCGGTCGCTGCCATCGCTGTACCAGCATTGAGCAGCGGTGTCGTCTTGGAATTAACAAACAGCGAGAACTGACCAGAGGCACCGAGGATCGTGACAGTCTGGATCTCAGGCACTGGTGTCGCAACGGTCGTCGTGATTCGTTGGATCTCCTGGTTCACAGGACTTCCAGACGCCGTGTAGCTCGACGTGACTCCAGGAAACTGCCACAACTTGTACCCAAGAAGTGGAGAACCGTTGCAGCCTGTCAGCGTCGACGTGCAGGCTGATGGTGGAAGCCACCGCATCGTGATCGATGTCGACGCCACATCCACAAGTGTGGGCGCCGCAGGGGCAGAAGGTACGTTGGCCATCACGACGGACAACACGGGACTTGGACTTGAGGCGCCGATCGCGTTGATTGCACGAACATAGAACCGATACACCAAGCCTTCTTTGCAGTTCTTCGCAGAGTATGTGAAGCTGTATGGGAACGCCCCAGCGAGCGTCTGCTTGACCCACCCCAGGCCACCTCCGTCGTCCATGAACAACTCGTAGGCCGTCAGAGGCGAGCCGCCGTTGTCGAGCGGGGCCACCCAGTTCACCACGATGATCCCATCGTTCGCTACCGGCGTGTTGATCGTCGTGGTGGAATCGCGCCTGACGACTGGCGGTGGTTGTGGGACTGTCGGAGCACGTACAGCGTACTCAACGGGGCTACTAAACGTACCATAACACGCTGCGGTTGTATCGTCGGCTCGGCAAAAATTGATGGCGCGCACTTGGAACTTGTACTTTTTGCCCGACTCGATCACATTATCTGCCGCTGTCGTGAGCGTCGTTTGTTTTGTCGTCGAATCGTTCGGACGGTCGTACACTTTGCGGTAGATGTCACCCCACTCCGAAATCCACAGCTCGTACCCGCTCACAACTGCGCCACCGTTCACTGTTGGTGTATCCCATGATACGGTGATACTCGTGGCACTCGACGAGACAAGCAAGGCGGGCCTCGGGGCGCCTGGTGGTAAGTTCTTGGTCACGATGAACTCCGGGACCGAAAGCACGCGAGGGCCGAAGCTCTTTGCGTTCCGAAAGTAGACGCGCGTGTAGTACTTGGTGCCATACTGAAGACTATCAATCAGTGCCTCGAACGGTTCTCCGCCCGATAGATCCGTCACGAGCATCGTCTGTAGCGGGGTCACTCCTTTCACGACCTCGCTCACGCTCACAGTCGGTGGCGACGCAGGAAATCCGCCAGTGAGGGCCGACACATCGACAGTGAGCGCCTGGACGTCACCAAAGTTGCAGATGGGCACATTTGTCCGGCATGTATCGAACGTAATGCGCCACGAGTATCCGTCAGAGAGATCTTGCCGCGACACGCTCACGCCTCCAACCGTCGCGAGCGCCTCAAGTGCCTCCTCTACTCCTGCCGCCGGTTCGTGTGGAGAAAGTTGACGTGTGGAGAGCGTCGTCACGCCGTCCGAGAAGCGAAGCTGGAACTTTCCATCGACCTGCTTGGAGCCGTCTTGAACCGTGGCGACCAACACTTGACTGTTTGTACCTAGCAATTTGGAGGTATCTGCTACGACAAGCGCATCAATGTTCCCTGCGCCGATCGGAAACTGGCCGGGATTCGCGTTGTACGTGACAGTCCACATGTACTCGTTCTTCAATGATGGACCGGAGCGAGTGACTTGCACTGTACCAACGTTCGGCAGCGCCTCGAGCTGACTCTTCACCGTGGTGTCGGACGCGTCGTGATCAATGTAGTCCGTGACATGACCGCCTAGACTCACGCGGAACGATCCACGAACGTAGTTTCCCCCGACCGACGCAGCAGCCGAGCCATACGTTTTGCCTTTGGTGTAGAACTTGACGCCGGCGCCGTTGCCTACGAGAAGATTGTTTGCTGGCTTGAGTGATAGATCTGGTATATACCCACTGCCGGCAAAAGTTACGCGCCACAACTTGGCACCCGCAAGCACTTCGGTCGCGGGCAACGAGGCCGTGTCATCCGCGACCGTGAACGTGATCGACGCATCTAACGCGGCTAGCGCGCTCTGCATCGTCGTGGCGCTGGTACTGAACTGCAGTGGCACGGTGTCGGCGTCCCGCCCGCGCGAGTACGTTAATCGGAACGTGCCGCTCACTGGCGCTTGGCCCTTGGGCTGCTCCACGATGTCCACACGCCGATTGCCCTCCAGATTGTACGTGTTGGCCGTGAGAGGTGGCATGTCGCCCTGCACGCCGACGACGCTCACAAAGGTGATGGCCAACCCAGACGTGCATCCTGTCGCAATGCTACACGGCGCGCACGCACTAGTCCGGGTAGGGGTTCCGTAAAAAGCAACATTCACCGTCGTGATCGATGCAAGCTCTTCGAGTACAGCCTTGACGCGCGCGGTCGACGTCTCAGCGGCATTGATCGGCGCGGTGGTTTCCCCCATAAAGGTCAACGTGAACGAGCCGCTGGTGGCGCTCGCATCACACCGCACTTGCTGCACTTCGGGCACGGCAGAACCCAAGTAGGCAGATGTCAGCTGTACGAGCTGAACTTCATTGAAGGTGTCTGTCGTCGTCGAGATGGTCTGGACCTCGTTGCGCACCGGAACCTTGAGCTTCACTTCCTGGATCTCATCCCGAATGGGATTGATCCCCCACTCAACGCGGTACGCGTCGATTGGCAGACCACCGTCACTCAGCGGAGACTGAAGCGACACGAGCGCGGTTGTTCCATCCACTGCCGTCAGCGTCACGTTCGTGGGAAGCCCCGGAATTTCTAAAAGGAAGGTCAAAGGATAGATTAGATCGGCATCCGAAATGGGTCTGCCCTCCATAACACGTACGCGGCGTCGGAATGGAAGATTGGGGCGATGACAAGGCAGGGTCGCCCAGGCCGGCAGCATTGATAGCTGTGACTCTGAAGAAGAACGGGATATTCTCATCGACATGCTTGGCTACCAGCGAGAGATCGCTCAGATCGGTGATGATGACGCTGTCAAAGCTCAGTCCTACGCAAGCAACAACAAAGGGTTAGCTCAGGTTATGTCAGTCATGCATCGCGATAAACGCACCATTCGTCGGATCCTTGGAGTTGAAGGGAGGCATCACACCCTTGGTTCGCTCTTGGACCGCGATAAATGGTGCCGTGCCCGTCAGCGCCGCGGTGTCCGTAGTAATGCTAACCAGGTCACCGAGATTGTTGAGGAACGTGATCGTCCAGGAGTAGCCCCCGTTCGGATCTGCGTTGGATCTTGCGATTGTCACACTGCCGATCGTCGATAACACCTCCAGCTGGTTCTGCAACACGCTCGCACTGACGTCGTACGGCATGTACCCTGTTCGCTGACCGTTGAACTCGAGCGCAAACACGCCCCCCAGAGTCGTCGACGTGCCTTCCCGACTCGCAGCGATGGTGACGGTGTCAGCGCCGGTCGTGCCTGTGGTGCCGAACGACACGCCATTGTCGGTCGAGACTTGCATCAACGGGAGATCACCGGCATTGCCGTCAAAAGTGACGCTCCAAGTGCACGTTTGGGCGGTGTTTGGGGTCAGCGCTGGCGTTGCCGTGACGGTCACGGCCGCAACGTTTGCGAGTCTCTCGAGCTCGGCCTTGATGATATTGATTGACCCGTCCTGAACCGTCGTAATCGTCACGGTGTCGTCGCCAAGCGTGACTGCATTGGATGGAACGCCAGCGCCGGCAGGGTCGGCCGAGACGACTTTCATTTGAACGAGATTCCCTCGCTCGCCGGAGAATGTTACTGCCCACGTACACACCTGGGTTGCGACCGACGCACTGGCCGACACGGCGACGGTTCCCACCACTCCGTTCAGCGCCTCGACTTCGCTCTTGATTTTCGCCTGGACCACCGAACAATCGCCCGCGGCGCTGTTGACCAAGATCGGGTTGGTCTTCTCGACCGTCGCAGCAAGCGTGTTGCTCGTGAACACCAGTTGGATCGCGGTCTTGGCCGATACCAAGTTGTCGCCCCCCTGCGCTGTCGTGTCGACCGTCGTCACAGCGATTCGCTGAATCTCTGGTTTGGTCGACATGCACGTACCGCCCATGGCGTTGGCAGGAATCAAGCCCGTCGTCGTGGTCTGCCCCGCAAACCCGACACGCAACGAAAAGAATGTCGTCGGCGACACCGTCGTGGCAGTCGTCGTAACCTGGATTTCTTGAACCTCTTGGTCCGTGCCAGCGCGTGTGCGCGTCACGCGGATGCCTTTGGATACAATCGCATCGGTACGCGTCTCTGCGAGATTGGCCAGGTCGGTAACGAACGCCATTAGAGGTCCCTTCCTGGTCAAAAACGATACAGTCCACGTGTGGCCACCTTGTGGATCTGGCAGAGTCGTGCGCGAGACATCTACTGTGCCGATATTGAGCGTCTCGAGCTGGGTCTTCATCGTTGCAGC
>JAADXJ010000855.1:0-13674 GCA_023337735.1 Pythium biforme
GTCGCGTGGAGCCGGTACACGATCGCGACGGTGGCAAAGACACTCGCCGGGTCGAATTCCGTGAGTCCCTGGTCGCTAAAGGTGAGCCCCGCGAACGTGAAGATCATGATGGTCTCGGGCAGCACGGCCAACACGGACCGCGTGACCACGGCGACTGCGAGGTGCTGCGTGCTGGCGTCGACTTCGTGTTTTCGTAGAGTCGCGATGCGGTCGAGAAAGCGGTTCTGCCACGCGTGGAGCTTGATGGTCTGGATGGTCTTGACGCACTCGCTCACGACCTGGATGCGCTGTGCGCGCGCTTGGGTCCAGCGGTGCGCGCTGCGCGTATCGAGCGACGTGAGCGCGAGCGCCACGACCTGTGCGACCACGGCCGAGAGGATGCTGACCACGAACGCGTCGCCGAGAATCCAGTAGAGCATGGCCAAATTGGCAGTCACGTGGAGCGTGTAGACCCACGGCGTGTGGACAATCGAGAGGACATGGTAGATCTTGCCGAGCTCGTGGAATAAGAACGACGCGTCTGTGGAGGTCGCCGACGAGACACTCACGGCGCGGTCAAAGAGCAGCGTCTCGATGGCGCCGACGGCTTTGGTGGACGCGACGAGCAGCACGCGCAGGCTGTGGCGCTTGAAGACCATGGAGAGCGTGTTGCACGCGAGGATCGCGGCTAATAGCAGCACCACCACGGCGACCGCGTCGTTCCCGTCGTAGTCGGTCACACCCATCGCGATGCGCACGACGCCAAAGAGCAGCAGCGGGTGCGCGACACTGAACACGACGCCGCCGAGCGCGAGCGCGCCGCTGATGAAGAGACAGCGCCAGTGGCAGCGCGCGAGCGCATAGAGCAGCGAGCGATTACCGCCGGCGGTTTTGTACACGACGAGGAACTCGTCGTAGGCGCGCTGGCTGCGCGCGTGGAGCGGCAGGTTCCACACGTCGCAAGCGCGCACGCGGCGCCGCGCGGCGATGTCGGCGAGCGGCGCGAACCAGAGGAAGAAGACGTGCGAGACGAACGACGCGCGCGGATAGTCGCGACCAGCAGATAGACCTTCCTCATCCTCTTCGTCTTCTTTGTCGTCGTTCGGATCAGAGTCTAACCGGCGAGGCGGATAGGCGTCGGCGCTGCTGGTAATAGTCCTGCGGTCGCGCGCATCGAGCGCGCCATAGTCCGGAGGGTAGTGGTGATCGCGGCCCATGATGGCCGTCATGGTGACGGTTCGATCGCCCAGCAAGAAATACACCGTATACCGGTATTGTACCGGTTACAGAGAGAGCAACTGACCACACGTAGTTTACGGACTGGAGTGTAAGTTACGACAGTTGCGAAAACAACTTTTTCGAGGCAAGTTGCAGTCGTCCCAACTTCAAGGCGTTCAAAGCCGCACACGAATTGACGGTTTTAAGGGAGGTACGTCGGATTTAGCGCGGAATCTGTTCTCAACGTGCCGTCTAATCGGCTTTTAGAGGAAGTGTACCCGTTCGCAACCGCAACCGGATGATGATGATCCACGTCACTTGAGCAGCCGTCGTCAGCGGCCCACATTTCCATTCCGCACACGCGCCGCACCCCACACCACCTTCGCATCGATGCTGCTCACGCGCAAGACGCTCCGGTTAGACGCGCGCCTATCGTTCTCGCTTATGTTTGCCATGCACCGGCGATGCAAGTCTAACCACTCGTCGCCATTCATGTGCGCACACGTCACAGATTCACGCCGGCGACCAGTGCGGCCGTGCAGCGCGCGTTCATTCACGGCGTCGCGTCGGCTTCTACCGCCACAGACAAGTACGACGTCGTGATCGCCGGCGGAGGTGTCATGGGCTGCTCCACGGCGTACCACCTCGCGTCCACGACCGACCTCAAGATCGCCGTGCTGGAGCGAGACCCGACTGTGCGCTTCTATCTACATCTACTACGTGGCAACGCCGCTGTACCTGGCTACAGATCGGACTGACGGATCGCAATGTGTCTATTACCAGTACAAGCGCGCGTCGGCGACGCTGTCGGCCGGCGGCATCCGCCACCAGTTCTCGGAGCGCGCCAACATCCTACTGAGCCAGTACGGCTCCGAGTTTCTGCGGTCTGTTGGGGCACGGCTCCGCGTGGACGAGACCCAGGACGAGCCCGACATCCAGTTTGTCGAGGGTGGCTACCTGTTCCTCGCGACCGAGAAGGGCCGTCCGGTGCTCGAAGCCAACCACAAGACACAGCTGTACGTACTGTGATGTGCTGGCAGTGCCTCCGACATGGATCACTGACGATGTGTTGACACGCTACAATAGAGATGTGAACGCACGTGTCGAGATGCTCACGCCCGAGCAGCTCAAGAGCAAGTTTCCGTGGCTCTCCACGGACGGTGTAGTCGCTGGCACGCTCGGCATGGAGGACCAAGGGTGGTTCGACCCGTGGTCGTACCTGACGGCGCTCAAGCGCAAGGCCGTGTCGCTCGGCGTGGACGTGATCCAGGGAGAAGTCAAGGCGTTCGACCTCGACGACGCGACCAAGCGCATCGAGCGCGTGCACTTTGACCAGAAAGACGGCGACAGCGTGGTCCGTAAGAGCCTCACGGTCGACAAAGTAGTCAACGCTGCCGGCCCGTGGGCGAGCAAGCTGCTCGAGGCCTGCGGGAGTTTTGACTATCCCGTCAAGCCACGGTACACTCTTTCCGTTCCACATCGAGTTGTCCGACCGACTCGACTTCTACTGACCTTGTCTCTCATGCCAACAGAAAGCGCTCGGTGTTTGTGTACCGCTGCCCACACGAGGAGACCTGGAAGGGCCCGTCGGCGTCGCCGTTGGTTGTCGATCCCACCGGCGTGTACTTTCGCCGCGAAGGCTCCGGCGGCCAGTTCTTATGCGGCGTGTCGCCCGAGGAGTCCCAGGACCCGGACGGCAAGTCCGACGACGAGCTCGATTGCCCGGACCACGATCTATTCGAGAACTACATCTGGCCCGTAATCGCTGAGCGTGTGCCCAAGTTCGAGGCCATCAAGCTTGTCAACGCCTGGGCCGGCTGGTACGAGTACAACACGTTCGATCAGGTGCGGTCATGGCACGTATCGTCTACCATTGTGGGGTTGCGTAGGGCTGACAAATTGGTATTGCGTCGCATTAGAATGCGATCATTGGCATCCACCCGGACGTGCCCAACATGTACTTGGTCAACGGCTTTAGCGGCCACGGACTCCAGCAGTCGCCCGGCGCCGGCCGCGCGGTCGCCGAGCTCATCTCGGAGGGCGCGTTCGTGACCGTCGACGCGTCCTGCTTCCACTTTGAGCGCGTCCGCGAGAACAAGCCGTTCCTCGAGAAAAACATCGTCTAGCACCATGCGCGCTTTTGCCTAATGTCGATAGATGCTCAACGACTTTGGCGCCACGCGCATTTCGCTGGCGTTTTGCGCGGCGTTGCCGTCGATCGCTTGCTGCTTGTCGCGCACTTCGTTGATGCGGCGGTTCACCGTGCGCAGCACGTGCTTGTACTCGGCGGCTTCGCGTTTCCGCATCGTTGCGAGCTGCTCCGAGACCTGGCGGCTGCTTTCGAGCTGCTGGAGCCTCCGCTTGGTCTGGCCATCGCGCTGCCGGGTCCTTTGCTTGAATTCGTCGGCGTACCGCTCGTGCTTGTCCAGCAGATCGCTGAACTCGGTCTTGAGTGCCAGTAGCTCTTCCGTACGCGTCTCGAGCTCGGCCGCGGCTTTCTTGGCCGCGGTCTCGGCCATGTCCTTTTCGCGCATTGCTACCTTCTCGCGCTCTTCCAGTACCATGCACCTGCTCTTCATCTCTTGGAGCCGCAGCTGCAGCTCGCTCTTGCGCTCGCCGGC
The DNA here is from genome assembly GCA_023337735.1 of Pythium biforme. Taxonomy (NCBI): domain Eukaryota; phylum Oomycota; class Peronosporomycetes; order Pythiales; family Pythiaceae; genus Pythium; species Pythium biforme. The sequence continues at coordinate 3,819 of JAADXJ010000855.1, forward strand.
GTTGCGCTCGCGATCGCGCTCGCGGTCCAAGTGGGACCGCATGCGGTCCTTCTCGTTGCTGGACGCCGCGATCGTGTCTTGCAATGCGTTTTTCTCGCTCTCGACGCTCACAATACGCGCTTCGAGCTGCTCGACCACGGCTTGCAGCTCCGTGGCGCGCTGGTCCGTGTCTTCTTTGCTTTGCGCCAGCGCGTCGAGGTCGCCCCGCAGCGCCTCGTTCTGGGTCTCGTGCTCGCGGATGATCTGGTCCCAGAGCTCGCGCACGCGCCGCGCATCGGACTCGGTGCGCTGGATGATCGCGTCGCGCTCGAGCAGCACGATCTGAATCTCCTCGCGGGCCTGCTCGAGCTCGGCCGCGAGCGTGTCTTTCTTCGCGAGCTCCTTCTTGCATTTCGCTTCGAGCTCGCGCAACTCGGCCGCGAGGCTGACGTTCTTGTCAGCCGCGACGTTACGACCCATGAGCGCCATCTGATGGAGCGCCTTCTCGTCGTCGAGCTCCTTCTCGAGCTGCATGACTTTTTCCTGGAGCGCCTGCTTGGCCTGGCGCGCGCGCTGCTGCTCGTGGAGGATCTCGAGCTCTTTGGCCTGGACGTCGTGCTCGAGTCCGGCGCGCGCGGACCGCTCCTGCGCCAGCTGCCGCGTGAGCTCTTCGACGCTGCCGCGCAGCGCATCGCGCTCTTCCTGGACGCGCCGCGTGATCTCCTGGATGCCCGCGCTCGCCATGACTTGAATTGGTGCGAGCTCTTCGAGCGTCGGGCAACAGCTCCACAAAGGGTTTTGGCGGGAAAGATCTCCTTAAGTACGGTTTATGGGGTGCGAACTTAGAGTGGATTAAGAGCGACTCGGGTTCGACAGGGGATCTTGAAACGTCGCGTTAGCCAGGGCACATAGGAGATCCTTTCGTCAACATGCTGTGTGTGCCTGCTCAAGATGCACGACACTGGGTTGACTGCTAGGTGGATACGGCTATTTCTGTATACGGCGATGTCATCCGTCGACGAGAGTGTCTCCGCCACCCTTGGGGCGTCTTGTTCAGGGATCGAGACAGCGCGGCCGACTGAGTTCGCATCGCACGTGAGCCCGTCGCGATGGTAGTGGGGCTCACTCCCGTCACAGTCGAACGTGGACGACATTTACACCACCATGGGGGTCGGCAGCACCAGCAGCGCCTCTCGCGCATCCATCTTCGTCACGCTCGTCACGGGCCGCGAGAAGCTCTCGCGCGAGCAGATCCACCTGGTCGACACGTACCTGCCCGAATTCCGCATCCACGAGCCGTCGACCGAGCAGCACCGCCAGGTCGCCGCCAGGTCGCCGCCAGGCACTGGGACACTGTGTTTTGGGAGAAGTGTAGCTCCATGTCGTCGCGCGCATCGAAATCGTACAGTCACCAAAGCGCCAACGCCGACAGCGATCGCCGGTCCACGGCGACCTCGACGGTCACGCAGAGCGGCTCCAAGATGAGTGCGCTGTACGACGCGTTCTACAGCTACCTGGACCAGCACGCGCCGGATCTCAAGCCGCTGTTCCGGTCGTCGCTCTACGTTAAGGGTAAGATCCTGGTCCACATCAGCGCTGGTATGCGCTCGATTCTCGCGAGCGACCATGTTCCTGAGAAAATCGCCACGCTCACCAAGCAAGACCCACATCCGCTTTGGCGTGCAGCTCGAGCACTTCAATCGGCTGGGCAAGGCGCTGCTGTCCGCGATGGCCACGGTCTCGGAGACGCGTGGACGTCCGAGGTCGCGGACGCGTGGCGACGACTCTTTGCGCACTGCAGCGCGATGCTCATGGTGCACAGAAAAAAGCAAACGGCCCATGTACTGGACAGACAAATGGCTACATATTGGCACATGGATACAGTATCACTTTCCGCGGGTGTATGCGATCCTCCCCCGTTGGCCCTTTGAAACGGCTGAAACCAAAGGCCAGCAAGCGACGCGTCGCGTGGCTGACGGCGTCAGTAACTCAGCGCCAAGGATGGCAGCCACTGGGCCGGACGATACCGGCACGAATCCAATCGCCGAGAAGCGGCGGCAGCGCGTACGGCAGTTCTCGTATCTGAGTCCCTTGAATCCTCCCTCCTTCATGGCGTGATCCTGATTGTCCGTCATTCCCTCTAGAAATTAGAGAACCAGCGCCTGGAGGCTGCCGCACGCCAGCGACAGGAAGATCTACGGCTGCAAAAGGAGCGAGAGCTCAAGCGGCAGGAAGATGGTACGGTTTGGGGGCTGGGGTCTCGGGTCTCTCTGCTCAGAAACACACCAATCGACTCATGTTGTGTGGGGTCCGGTTGGAACAGAACGAATCGCGGCCGAGCAGCGCCGCCTCGACGAGATCGAGCGGCTCACACGGCTGCGCGAGACCGAGCGCGAGCGCATTGCGACCATCGAGCGCAACGAACAGCACCGCGTGCTCGCGATCGAGCGCCAGCTCAAGCTCATTGGCGCGTTCTGCACGCGCGAGATCGCGCTACTGTCGAATTCAACGACGCGGCCGCAGTGCTGCGCCGTGCTTTCGCCCACGTCGCTCGAAAAGCCGATCGCCGGCGTCGACGAGCCGCTCGCGTTTGTCGCGGACGCCTCGTGCCACGTGCGCGTCGTGCGCCTGCGGGACGCGCACTGCCTCTTTCGTATCGGCTTTGAGTATGAGACCACGACCGCCGGCGAGACCAGCCGCTGGACCGAGGCCGCGACGACGCCATTGACGTCCTTGGTGCGTTGTCGTTGCTGGCGTATGGTCTACTTAGGAGAGCGCGTTGCTAACGACGGTTGGCACGACAGTGTACCACGCGGTCCGGCCACTTGATCGGTACGTTTGTTTGGCGGGGATGTTGATCTTCCGAACATAGAGACTGGGCTGAGTCCTCTCCCTCCCATATTTTCCGCAGTGTGCAATCAGCAGCTCGGCGTCGTTGGCGCCTACGACATCAACCAGCTCCTGACGCTCTCCCGGCCACTCTCTCTTCCGACGCACCCAGACAAAGACGCCCCCGTGCTCAAGGCCTCACCGGCGCTGGCCGCGACCTTTGTGTTCCCAAAGAGCGGTCCAGCAATGCTCACAGCGACGGCCGCTGCCGCCCCAACGTCGCGGATCCGCGCTGTTTGCGTGGACGACACGGCCAACGAACTGTTCGTGAGCGACCGGCTACGCCATTGCGTCCACGTGCTCGCGATGCATCCGTCGGCGTTCCAGCGCGCTTTCCCCGCGTCTTCCACCGCCAAACACAAAGCGGCCCTCGTGCTGGCACGGACGTTCGGCACCAAAGGCCACGGGCGTGGCCAGTTGCTCGGGCCGGCGGGACTAGACGTCTCGCACTACCACACCGTGGTCTGCGACCGCGGCAACCACCGCCTCTCGGTCTTCACGAAGCGCGGCGCCTTTGTATGTACGTTCGGCGGGAAAGGATGCCGACCGGGCCAGTTCCTGGACCCGCGAGACGTCAAACTCGCGAACGTACGAAAGGTGAGCTGAGACGACTTCTTCCTCGGGGTGGGTCTTTGGTCCCGGGCGTCTCTCACCCACACTGTTTTGCCTGTTTGCCTCTGTTCCAAAGCGTGCCTTGTCGAGAGGGCTTCGAGCGGACGACACGGGCATCTCAAACGAACAGTTTGAGATCGTCGTGGCCGACCTGGGCAACTTCCGCGTCCAAGTGCTCAACGAAAACGGCGAGCCGCTGCGCGTGCTGTCGATGCTTGCGGGTGCCGACCAGATCCAGTTCCACCAGGACTTCCTCGCGGCGCGGTCCGCGCGCTTACTAGAGTTGTTTGCGGGCATCGACACGGCAGCGCTGCCGTCACTCGCTGGAAGCGACCTGCAAGAGCTCTTTGTGTTAGCCGAGCGGCTCCATCCATCGAGCAACATGTACCAGCAGATCACCGATAACGTGCGTGCTGTCCGCGAGGACGCCGCACGGTTCCACCACCCGCGCGGCGCCTCGTACCTGTCGAAAGAGCGCGAGATCGTCGTGCTGGATCGCCAGAACGACAGTCTCTTTGTCTATAGCATCGACGGGTCCATGTCTGTGTGGACTGATCTCCCGCCATCGCCTCGCGAACCTTCAGCGCCTCCGCGAGGGCTCAGCAGCGCCCACACCAGCGTGGTCATGCGCGACCGCGTGTACGTGAGCGACCCGCTATCGCACCGCATCGCTGTGCTGACGCACCCGTCGCTGGCGTTCGAGCGCTTTATTGGCGCCACGACGCACGGTGACCAGGCGCTCTGCTCGGAGGGCTTTATCCCAGGCGAGTTACGCTTCCCGACGTACCTGGCCACGTACGTAGATCACGAAACGAGTGCGCTATGCCTGCTCGTCGCAGACAGCGGCAACCACTGCGTGTCAGTTTTCGATGCCTCTTTGGGTACCTTCCGCGGTCGCATCGGGCTCGGCTTTGGCCATCTCGAGGGTTTCTTTGACTCGCCGCAGGGCCTCGCGGTGCTTGAGAACCGGTGGCTGTACGTGTGCGACCAGCGCAATCACCGCATCCAGGTTTTCGACTTGCGAACAAACGCGTTCGTGCGCGCGGTCGGCGCCCACGAGCAGGGCTCCGCGCCGGGCGCCTTCAGCTTCCCGCTTTCTGTCGCCGTGTGCGAAGGTCTCCACACCGTCGAGAAATGTAACTTTGGCCCGTATCGAGACGCCAAGTACTGCGTGGGCGACGCCGGCAACCACCGCGTGCAGGTACTGGACATGCGCGACGATAGCGTGCTCTTCATCCTTGGCGCTGCCAGCACGCCCTTCGAGACACCGATGCTGCCGGCTGCGCTGCTCTTCCACGAACAGTGCAGCTATCTGCTGGTCGCCGACACCAATAACCGGAGCGTCGCCGTCTTCCGACACGATGGCACGTTCGTCGCAGCGTTCGGCAGCAACCTAGAGCCCGAGAACTGCTTTCAGCGGCCGACCGGGCTGCAGCTGTTGCTGCGAGACGCGTCGACTGGTAACAGTGGTGGAGATCCTGGGGCCATGGAACGTGTGGTGGTCACTGATGCGATGCGCATGGCCATGTGTACATTTGAATTGCGAGCCAACTAAAACCTCGAGGGAAAGGGGAAAACATCTATGTCCATACCTGTTCACTCGTGGAGGCTGATCTCGCTCATCTCGACTCCTCCGGTCTCTAACTTTCCCATGTCAAACTCATCGTCGCCCTGGCGAACGATGCTGCCGCGCGGACTGTGCGTGGGCGATCCGGGCGGCGTCACACTGCTGATATTGCTGCTTTCTTCTCGCGTTGGCCCGAGCCCATCGACATTCAGTGACGCGTACTGCCTCCTTGTTCGGAGCGCGTACACGCGCACGGCAATGACAGCGCCCAGCACGGCCGCGATGACTACTGAGCCCACTAGAAGTCCGGCACCGAGCGACGTGAGGCTACCTTCACTGTTCGCGATCTGGGCCTTGCTGGGTGTCGGCACCGACGCGCTCAAGGTCGTGTTCGCACTCGCGCCTAAGGCGCAGTCCGGTTGCGAGCGGGTGGCTGTCGCATTTTCCATGCCCGGCAGATCGATCTTGTCGCCGAGTGCACGAATGAAGTTGGCGATCACGGCGAAATTGGGCGTGCCCACGCCCGAGACGGCATCCCAGCCGGCAGTAGCACCGAATGAATCATCGCAAGTGTGAGTACTGCCCTTGGTGGCGGCATTGTTGCCCACCACCACATCGTTGAATGCCATCGGCTCTTGTTCCGCCAGGTAGTAGATCAGCGGGTTGATGAATCCGAGCGGCGGCTTGCCCGCATTCAGCCGGATGTCGTTCCAAAGCGTGACCATCGCGCCGACAACGGGTGTGGAGGCCGACGTGCCTGACACCGCCGACGTGTGGCCGTGGAGCACGATATGAAAGTTCGCGCCAAGTGCCGCTAGATCCGGGTAGCCGCGTCCGCTGGCGTTGAAAAACCCGGCGCGCGTTGGCACTCGTTTGCTCTTGAGGTACTTTTCCACCGCTCGCTGCTGATACGCTGGTCTAGCGTACACACTGGAAAATCCACCGCCTCCCGTGATCATGCCGCCCATCTCGCCACTGCAGACGACTTCCTCATCCGTGTAGAAAAAGCTCTTGTCACTCGAAGTCGGCGCGTTCAGCGTCATGGTTGCCCCCACTGACGTGATGTAAGGGCTCGCGGACGGCCACTGTGGACCGTGCTTGTTGCAGGATTCGTTCCGCGGGATGTGCATGAACTCGGGCCGCAGTCCGGCAACGCCATCGTCACCGCTCGCGATCAGTACCGTGATGCCGCGCAAACCCATCTTGATGAGAAGCGTGTCGAACTGGCGCGCATAGTCTGGGCAAATCTGGAAGATGTGCTCTTCGTCATCGGCGTAACTGATCGAGACGACGTACGGTGGCTTCTCCATCGCGAGCACGTCCTCGACGAAGGCCACGAATGGCTCGTCCTGGACGGAAAACGGATTGCTGCCGTTCATAGTCCACACGTACGTCGTCGTGTTGCGCGCGATACCCGTAATGTACTCGACGTCGAGGCTGGCCTCGATGCTCGCTTTTTCAGGGACGTTCTTGCGGTCGCCCTTCTCAACAATCCGCGGCATTGGCTCGCCTCCCAAGTACGTGTCATAAAACATCTTGAGGTCTTTCGTGCTCCAGGATTCGGAGTAGAATGATGGCACCATCTGTGCGTTGGTCTCGTTGACCACCACCAGATCGTCGGGAATACCATAGAGTCGCCGGATCGTCTCGAGCGTGTCGCCGCCTGCCGCCGCCACACGTGCAGACGATATCGTGTGCGGTGCCGACGCAGCGAGCGCGCGCAGCGCGATCGGCTTCGTGTTGATGCTGACATACGCGATGGCATCGACGAGATTCGCGGGCACTTTGATAGGCGTCGACGCGCGCAGCAGACGCCGTGTAAAGCGGCGCTGCGAGCCGCGCGGCTTGTACTCGTGGAGCTGCGTGTCTAGCATCTCTTCCAGGCATCGTGCACGTACTGTGAGCTGCAGTGTTTGGAAAGGAACAAAAAGAAAGGACAGTGTGAGCCTCCGGTAACAAGCCATACAAACGACGCAGCCCTTTGGCGGGGGGAAACGTACGTGGAGCGTGTTGGTCGTGCCCGAGAATCGCACGGTAGACGAGGACGCGTCGTCCGCAAACGGTGCGACCCACTCGCGGAGCGCACGGAGCGCGCGTGCGTCGGGCGCGCCGAGCGCATCCGCTTGCTGCTTGGTCAGGTGGCGTCCATACTCGGGATTGCTACAACCACACACAGCGTGAGACGCTCTCTCTCGCGGTCCGCCGTCGTCGATCGACCGATAGAGTAGAATAGAATAGACACACGTACCGGGGGTCCGAGACGCGGAAAAGCGCGCTCTCGAGCGCGTCAAAGTCGCGCGGCTTGAGCGAAATCGCGAGCGGCACGAGCGCGTCGCCGTTCGCGCGTTCCAGGCGGCGGAACGCGTCGCTTGAGAACGCGCCCGTGTGGAGTGCGTGCGCAGACGGCGCCACAAGAAGCAGCAGCAGCGCACAGAGGAGAGTGACGGTGATACATAGACGAGACACCTGTGGCAGTCGCCCACGGGCCCGCGCGGCCGAGCGGAAGGCGACGACACGCGGCATGTTTCCCTGCCCGCGATGGAGGAAATTGCCGATGCACATGCAATTCGGTCAGGGAGGAAAGAAGCAAAACGGTCACCAATCACCCAATTACCCAGATGGGTGATGAGTCCAGGTCCAATGAAGGATAACCCGTGTAACCGGTTTTAAGCGAACTAGAGAAGTCAGGTATGCAAACATGAATTTCCTGTTTGGCGCCGAGCGACGCACTTCAACTTGGATGAACGAGGCTCGTGATCGAACTGAACTGGTGGCAGTCACTGCGGCAGACTCACGATGCAAATCGAAGCCTGCGTCCCCTATCTGCACCTCCCTGGCCCAAGCGTTCGCGTGACAAGATTTCACGATGGAACGAATTGGATCCGACGGTCGCCTTTGCCTCGGCGACGTTTTCTAAATACAGCGCACGCTCACTTCTCGCTTCCCGCTTCCCATCTACGAGAGCACTTGAGAGGAAGCAGACACCACCATGGCCACGCCCATCGACGGCAAGGCGTTCAAGACCCGCAACAAGGGCGTCGAAGCGAGCGCACGCGTCCACGACGGTAGGTTATCTCATCCGCAACCTTCAGTTTCTCCCTCCTAAACACGCTAAAACGGATTTAACCAACAGAGCAGCGCCGGTTCCGCGAGCACGACCCCCAGCTGCAGCGCGCGCTGGACGAGCACTACGACTACACGCTCAAGCACTTGGACCCGGTCGTGAGTCCGGCGATCGAGCAGGTGCTGCTCTACCAGCCGGATCAGGCCGCCGACTTTTTAGCCCAGTTCTTCCGCGGCACGCTCGAGGTCAAGAACTACAACTACATCGTACGTCATCGTGCTATTGTAAGCAGGACGGATGGCTGCTAATCTCGTGCATGGCACGCTTTGATTCGTAGGAACTCCCCCGGCAGCAGTACTACGACCGCAAAGTGCGCCACTTGTTCGCGCTCGCGATGAACTCGGCCGTGAAAGACCACCCGGACGACCCGCGCGCGTACTTTGCCGACTTCTTCGACGCACGCACCAAGTTTTATTAAGCTCGTAAGACTTAGCATTGGCGGCCTCTACATCTTGAGCAGCGCGCCTTCCAATAGATCAAAGAACGGTCCGTTCGCATCCGCGACCAGCTCGTCCACGGTGCCGCACTGCACGATCCGGCCGTCGTCCAGTACGACGACGCGGTCAAACGCTAGGATCGACTCGAGCCGGTGCGCGATCGAGACCACGGTCGCGTGCTTGAGTTCCTGCTTGATGACGCGTTGTAGCGTTTCATTGGCGCCATGGTCGATCGCGACGGTGGCTTCGTCCAGTATGACAACCTTGGACTGCTTGAGCAGCACGCGCGAGAGGCAGAGCAACTGCCGCTCGCCGAGACTGAGGTTGTCGGCGTTTTCCTCGAGTTGTGTGGAGAGTTTGCCTTCGAGCCGTGACACGACGTTGGCCAGTCCGGTCTTCCGTAGCGCTGTCCATAGCGTGGCATCGTCGTAGTTCTCCATCGGGTCGAGATAACTGCGCAAAGGTTCGTTGAAGAACATGGGCGTTTGCGGTACGATCGCGAGGCGCGACCGTAGTGTGTACAAATCGACAAGCGAGATGTCGACACCGTCGATTAGAATGCGCCCCGCCACTAGCTCGTGGATGCGGAACATCGCCAGTGTAAGAGACGATTTCCCTGCGCCCGTGCGGCCCACGAGACCGACACTCTCGCCTGGACGGAGATGCAGCTGGATATCCCTCAGCACCAAGCCCATGCTCGGATTGTACGCAAACGAAACATTCTCAAAGACGACACTCCCTACAACGGGCCACTGCGTCGAAAGAACCGTTCTGGATCGGGAATCGTCCAGCACTTGCTCCCTAGTGATCTCTCCATACTCTTCGACGTGGCGAATTTTGACCGTGCCAGCGAGGAACTTGAGAGTTGCTTGGTTGAAGGCGAACAAGTTGCCGTTCGTGGCCACCACATAATGAAGCACGAGCGCAAACACGGGGGTCAACGAGCTCGGGCGTAGCAAGACTACCGCACTGGTCGCGACGAGGAAGAGTGCGTCAACCTTGACAAACTGAACAACACTCCAGCTGCGCAGTACGGTCTGCGCGTGGGTCACTTGCAGAAGCCGGTCCAGATTGTGGTGGTGGTCGTGCCGAAACCGAGCGATCTGGTGCGGCCCGAACGCTTGGATGATCTGGCGGCCGTCAATCGCCTCCGAGATCGCGTCAAAGCAAGGCCCGTAGCTCGCCGTGATCAGCTGCAACATCTCGAGCGCGAGCTTCATCTGGTGGCGGTTGTCGTACAAAAGCCAC
>JAADXJ010000856.1:0-13669 GCA_023337735.1 Pythium biforme
CCTCGTCGACGGGGTCGTGGGTGAAGGCGGCGCCGGTGGTTGTGATCGCGTAGTGCGGGGCAACAACGGCGGCGTGCGCATTGCCAAACCCGGGTTCTTCAAGGACATGCGCCATCACGGGTGATGGAAATGTAGCCATGTCCTGCTCGTCCGCCGCGACCACCACAATGCCATCGTGGACACCGAGCGGCGGGGAAGCGCAACGAGTCAGGGAACCGCGGTTCGCGAACGCACACGTACAGCATACGGCATCATGGACTGACTGTTGTCGTCCGCGGTTGTCGGCGGAGATAAAGCATGAGCTGCTGGCTCACCGCACGGGCGTTTCGCGCGCTCATCCAAAGCTCTGCACGATCGAAAGAAACGGAACGCGGGACGTCGTGACGATCCGTAGAACGACAAGATGGTTGCCTCGAGTTGGTCGACGACGGCGTCTGCTCCTCCTCCCACATAGCGAGCCATGAACTCCCGCTTGTGTGCTTTTCATTCGCGCTGGGATTGCTCTTCGCTGCGCGTTCCCTGGACGGCCACGTTGGGCACGCAGCTGCCGAGCAGGTGGAAGCCTCGCTCAAGATGCTCGATCAATCGGTCGAGTGTGGCGTCGTCCACGTCGATGTCGTAGGCCTTCGCGAGCGGTTCCTAGAGTGCATACCAGCAGGATCCTGGGACGACGTGCGACGCGAGCAGCGCGAGGTCTCGTTTCCGTGTCACGCGGCCGCGCTGCAGCCAGCCAAAAGCGGCCTGGGCCAACCACGAGGTCGTAGCTGCAACAGCAGCAGCGCCGTGGTGCTCGGGATCGGTCTCAGCGCCTGGCGCGGCGGAATGGGCCTTGGTATCCATGATTCTCTGGCGGATTCGGCTGCCGCGTCTGAAGAACCACGCGTTCGGCGTGCATCGGTCTCGGGCCGACTCGCTGCGCTTGGTGGAGTCATGGGGTTCGTCTCGCCCCCCGGCTCACATTCTCTCCTCCCTCGTGTGTCCTTTTTTACCGGCATCCGACGCAACAGCGCGCACGGTCTTCCGCTGGTTGCAGCAGACGCTGCCGCATCCCGCGCCGACCCCAATGCTGCTCACGCTGTATTCGGCTCTCGTGGTTCACCGTTCATTGCGGCCCGTGAGACTCTGCGTCGCGGCCGCCTCGACAGCTGAACAAGGCGACCCAGCCCAAGAGTATGTCCAACACAGCTGCGCCGTGGACATGAACGTCGCGCAAGCACGCGTTGACGAACAAGACCACATGGATGTCACGCGTGGCTTCACGGCGCTGTGGTGGGTCGGCGACAGTGCCATCGTCGATCAACTCGCAGCGGCGCGGCGCGACGACACTTCAGTTCGTCTCGATCGGGCAGGCCTCCGGGTACGGGAAAACCCCGACTGCTCGACGACCACGCGCGTCCAAGACCAGGCCATACGTCTGCTGTACGTGTGCGGGAGCACTCGTTCCCGGTATCAACGGGATCGCCGATCGTGACGCAGAGCCTCCACCGTTACTTGTTTCCATCGGCGACGCCTCGCTCACAAGGGGCGGCCGTTGTGGACGTTGCGGCGCATTTCCCAGAGGACACGCAGTACGGAGTGGCCGCGCGTCAGTATGCGTACCGTAGTTTGCTCCGAGCAGTTCCCGTGCGGTTGACCCGTCGAGTGTGGTTGTGGGTACGCGCTGGACCCCGTGCTTGCGTTTGGCGCGCACCGCGTCTGCGGAAAAGACGGCTACGCGTATTCTACCGGCCTTGGTGCGAGACCGGCGCGCCAGCTCTGCTGGTCGCTGCGACTGTGCGTGTGGTGGCGATCGACAGGTGAGATCGACAGGGTCGGCGCATGGCACGACGCCCCTCAGGCGTCCCGCGTGTACAAAGGCGCGTGCGACACAGTGTCGGCGCTTCTCGACGTGCTCGATGGCAACACCCGCGCGCTCCACGTCCGGTAATATCCCGCTGGTGCTCACGTAGAGGCCCGGCTGCCGTGGCGCTGCCGTTCGCTGCGGTGTCTTTGGGGCCGACAGAGGAGATACAACACCAGAAGTACGAGACGCTAAAAGGTTGTGTACATGGAGGCTGCGTCAATACAGTCCACATGTGTCCAACGCACGCGATGACAATGTCGGTCGCAGCTGGGGCAACGCCCTGTCACACGTCGCATACTTTGCGTTTAATTTTGAACCCTCCTTGAAAAGCCTTGTATGCGGCGTATAATCTCGTTTACACGACACATAATCTTGTTTTAGCGTCCAGACCGACCGGAAAAAGCGAGGACGAAAAGCATCCGGTTCTGGCACGGGTTCGCAGCCAATCGGATCGCGTCCAGCATCCGGAAAGTCACAAAAACACAAAAATGTGCGCTCTCAGAAACGCGCCGCTGGCGTCAGTCTCTTTGCCGGACGCTGACTCTGGACGGTGTGATTGTGGGGAGTAAAACCGCCGCTCGGCTCCCTCATCTCTCATCGCACCCAAGGTCGGAGTTGGTTGCTACATCCGGAAGAAACCCACTCGCCAACTTTCCCTCTCTCTCTCTCTCTCTCTCTCTCTGGACCGCATCCAGCACCATTTGAGGATCCCCCGGATTCGATCCAGAGCGTCGTCGTTACATTATCCAGAGAAGCGCCCACTCTCCAGCATGACGAAGAAGCAAGTGACCGCCGAGAGGACGCCGGCGTCGCCGACCACCAAGCGCGAGGAGGCGCCGTCGCCGCCCGCGACGCCCAAGGCCGCTGTGACGGCCGCCACGTCCCCCCGGAAGAAGCGCTCGTCGTCTTCCTATTGGTTGGTCGCGACGTCGCTGCTGGCGTTGGCCGTGGCGTTCGGTGTCGGCCACCAGCTCGACCGCCCGAGCGCCGGCGCGCTCCAACTCCAGCGGCTCGCGCGCCGCGTGGCCACGACGTTCCAGTCCGTGGCCGTGCAGGTCGAGACGGCCGTCGGCTCGACGCCCAACAAGTACAAGACCGACATCGTGCACACGGCGCCGCGCGATTTGCTGGACGACGCGCAGTGCGCGGATACTAACTACGTTCCGGGCTTGCTACTGGCCGGCCGCACGGTCCACGTCACGGACGCCATGGACGGACCCGCACTGACCAACACGGACAAGGTCTTCTTCATGCTCAACGGCGCGAACGAGGGGCTCTACGTGTCGTGGAACAAGGACTTTGGCTGCCTCGCCAAGGCCGCGTCCAAGGCCGCGCAGTGGCTCGGTGCCGACCGCGACGAGATCGCCAACGGCGTGCGCCTGTACACGCAGCTGGGCATGCCCATCCGCAACGCGCAGGAGCTCGAGGCCGCGCGCCACCTCGTCCACATTTTGCTGGATTTCCAGCTCTGGCAGTGGCCTGGCATCCACAAAGGGTACACGTACGTGCTCGAAAATGGCGTGATGCTCACGACCGTGGGCATGAGCCCCAAGGTGCTCGACGTCCAGTTTTTCCTCACGCAATCCGAAGCCGAGCAGATCCGCGCGCTGGGCGAGCCGTCGCTCAACCGCTCCAAGGTCGACGGCACGAACGAAAGCGTCGTGTCCCAATCCCGCACGAGCCACACGGCCTTCCTCCCAGACCAAGGCTTCACGCGGGACTTTCGCCGCCGCTCGGCGCTGGTCGCGCGCCTGCCCAGCGCATCCTACGCCGAGCGGCTCCAGCTCGTGCGCTACGGCGCCGGCGAGTTCTACCGGCAGCACCTCGACACGTTCCACTCGCGCGAGTTCTTGCCCAAAGGGTCGAACGTGTTTACCATGGACGACTACACGGCCTGGACCACGTGGGCGCGGGCCACGCTGGCCGAGCTCGTGCACGACGCGCGCGTGCCGGACGAGTTCAAGCCCGGTGGTAAGCTCTTCCCGGCCGAGGACGACGACCACGAGTTCCCCAATGCCGTGCTGGAACTGTTTCACGAGCGAGCGCTCGCGGCCAACTACTACAAGGCCGAGTCGGACCAGGCCTGGCAGACGTGGCTCCGCGAAAACCTCGACAAGAACGCCAAGAACATCTTGGCCGGCGTGATGAAGAGCGACGGCAAGCCCAACTATCTGCCGCTGATGGTGCGCGCGTGGGAAGAGAAGCTCGCGCTGCCCGAGCTGCGTTACACGTTCCCGAAGGACAAGCCCGTGAACGGCGTGAGCCACTTGTTCCGCTGGGTGCGCTGGGCCAAGGAGCGCATCACGTTCTTGGGGGATCTCGTGCCGGCGATCGCGCGCCATGAGGGCGAGCTGTTCCCCAAGTACACGGTCGCGTTCCAGAGCAAGCTCTTGGACTTTGTGCTGGACGACTACTCGGAGGCACTGCTCACCAAGATCACGAACGCCGAGTGGTACAAGTGGCTCGTGGAGAACCGCGGCCGCAACCACGTGCTCTTCCAGGCCGCGCAGTCGTTCCCGCACCTCATCGAGCTCGCGATCCGCTCGTGGGAAGCCCGCGTGAACGCCGTGGGCGGAAGTGACAGTGGTCGCCACCTCCACTACACGCTGCCCAAGTGGGTGCGCCACTTCCATCCGCAGCGGTACGTCACGCTGTTCCTCTACCTCAACAACGAGACCAAGATTGGCGGCGAGACCGTGTTCCCGCACTCGCTCGACCGCTACAACGACGAGCCGATCGAGCGCGAGGGCATGAGCGAGTGCTCGAGTGGGCTCGCCGTGCCGCCGCTTGGGCTCCACGCCTCGCTCTTTTACGTGCAGACGCCCGACGGCGAAGTGGACCACATGTCGCGCCACGGCGGCTGCCCGCCGCACGCCGGCGTCAAGTGGGGCTCCAACTCGTTCATGTGGAACGCCGACGCCGACGAGGGCGCCGACCTCTGGACGACCAAGTAACAAGTTAGAAGAAACAGAAGCCACGGTCGGAGAACGAGTGGGCGAAGCAAGGCCAACGGGAAGCCTGTTGACGCTTGATCGGTTCTAACGATCCGTTTGGGATGGCTTGGTAATACGTGTGGAGAAGATGAATGTGGATGGACATGCTGTTCAAAAATCGAGTCGTACGTGGACGATCTGGAGGTCTCATATAAATAGGCACCGCCGGCAACCGACTGCGTGGTTTTGGCAAAAGCCCAGGCTCTTCATCATCCGCGTGGCTTCCTTACACCACAGAACAGCGATCGTCCGAGAGGCGAGCACCATGGACGTCGAGAGCAACAACGACGCGCTGGCGGACGACACCGGAGGCGCGTACGCGTACCCGTACGACCACGACGGCGACGACTTTGGTGCCGACGTCAAGGATGGCAACCACGCACAGCTGCCGCATTACATGCGGCCCAACTTCACGTCGCTCTTGCCCGAGTACGCCAACGCCGAGGTCGACCAGATCCGCAGCGCGTTCACGACCAACAACTTCGCGTCGCTCCACAAGCTGCCGGCCAAGCTCGCCGCGAACGCCGTGAACCTCGCGCGCTTTGAGCACATGGACGAGAACCGCCTTCTCGAGGCCAAGGCGGCGCCCAAGATCGTCACGAAGAACGGGCTCTTCAACGGCTTTGAGTACTCGGCCTCGCGGTTCAGCCTCGCCGACGAGCTCGGGACCATGGACCGGCTCGCGAGCGAGGCCAAGCGGCTTGCGGTCAGCGGCACCGACTTTGTCTCGACCAGCGACGCCAAGAAGCTCAAGCACGAGGACACGTTTGGGCGCGACCCGCAGTTTATGACGTACCCGCACCTCCACGAGCCGTACCCGGATTTACGCGACGAGCAGCGCCACGCCAAGTGGCTCGAGGACAAGAAGATCCTCCACGGTGCGTTCGTGCCGAGCGGCTACCGCCCTCCGTGCGACGCGACCACGCGGCTCGTGCTACCCGAGCTGCTGGCCGAGCTGCGAGACGTGCTCGCGCAGGACTGGCCCGAGGCCGAGTTCTCGATCGCGGTCACCGAGGACGAGACGCTCGCCGTGCGCTTCAGCGAGGCCACGCTCGACTGCGTCGAGAGCGGGCTCATCGCGTACATGAACATGTTTATCAAGTCGCACCGCATCGCGACCAAGTACAAGCTCCAGAAAGTGGCCGAGGACTGGAACGCGAAACCCGGCGACGGCGGGCTCTACTTTGTGCTGCGCCCGCCGTGGGCCAAGAACCGCGCGATGCGCGACTTGGTGCTGCTCGTGCCGAAATGATATATCACACGTGTTGATACTAAAAAAGGGCTGTTGTGTATTGATTGATGATTGATGGGGGTGCGAGCACGTCTTTGGCGCCGGGGGGGAGGGCTGGGACAGCGCGTCGTTTTGTGTTCTACCTGTAGTTCCTATTCTTTCGACGCCACCACATTCCAAAGGATACGCGTCTCGTCCCGCAAGGAGGAGAGAGGAAAGACCTCTTTACTCGGACCCGGGGCCCTTGCCTTCGAGCTTGGACGTGAGCGAGCTTTCCATGCGCTCGAGCTGCTTGGCGAGCTCGCTGATCTGCTTCGAGTGCGAGCTGATGGCCGTGAACATTTGCCCCTGCTGGTTGCGGAGCTGCTCCTGGGTCGTGGTCGTCTGGCTCAGCAATTGCATCAGCCGGTTCTCCATCTCGTTCTGCGACATCACGTCGGCGCCCGTCGCCGCCTCGCCTTCCTTCGCGGCCGGGGTCTCCGTGGCCACGGTCGCCGCCACGGGCACCTGCGACGGCTGGACTTCCACGACTTCGTATTCGTTCGCCGGCTCGCTGGGCGGCAGGTACTCGTCCTCGGGTGGCGCGTGTGCGATGATGTCTTCAAACTTGCGCAGCACGCCCTTGACAATGGTCTGCATCTGCGCGAGCACGTCCATGCACGCAAAGCGCACGTGCGAATCAAACACTTCGATCGCGCCGACAATGTGGCCATTGGACAACTGCAATGGGATCCCCGCGTAGAACGACGCGTGGAGCACGTCGCGGCGCCACGAGTTGCCGGCAAAGCGAATGTCGCGTCCCAAGTCGCTGCACACGATGGGCGAGCCGTTGCGGCACGTGTGCGCGGCGAGCGCCAGCTCGCGGCCCACGGGGCCCGGGATCGCGGCCGACGAGATGCCAAACTGGCCGCACACGAGGTACTCGTCGCTTTCGAGCAGGCCCACCAGCACGACTGGGCACGAGGTCGCGATCGCCGCCATCGAGCACATGTTGGAGATGGTCTGCTTGAGGTTCGAGGTCTCGAGCGCGCGCGCGAGCACACGCACGGACCGGAGCCGCTCGAACTCGTCCTCGAGCTCCAGCGCAGCGAGGTACACGTCGCGGTCCGTCGGGCTCAAGTGGTCCTGCGTGACCGGGTACGGCACTTCGTAAAAGTCCTGGAGCGGCGCACAGGCCTCGTTCAGGCACAAGTGGCAGTCACTCGGGCCGGCGCCCAATCCCGACGCCGACGAGAACGACTCGCGGCGCGTGTTGGCCGACAACGACGCCGTGCTGGACTTGCGGCGCTGCGGCTGCGGGCCGCTGTGGTGGTGATGCTGCTGGTGCTGGTAGAGGTTATTGGCACTCCCGGCGCGCTTGTCGGCCATGGGCGAGCGCGCGCTGCCGGTGCCGCCGGTGCCGCCGCCGCTCTGCGAGACGTGCGAGAACGAACTCGCGCGGCCGCCGAGCGACGACAAGTCACTGGAACTCGCGGTCGTGGTCGCGGTCGACGGCGCCGAGAAGATGCGGTCGTAAAAGTCGTCCTGCGCGCCGTGGGCGTTCGAGCTGAGCTTGCAGCTCACGCAAATGCGCGTGTTCGCGGCGCTTTCGTCGCTCGCCGACGACGACGAGCCGGTCGGGAGCACGCCGTCCGACTTGCGCGACATGGAGCAGTGCGAGCAGACCACGGCCGTGCACTGGCGGCAAAAGTACCGGCGCCGCAACGGATTAAACGACTTGCCGCACACCGAGCACTTCTTGGCCTTCTTGTCGTGCTGCGGCTGTTGCGGCGGCGGCGCCGACTGGGACTGAGAGGCCGTGTTGGCCAGGCTGGACTGGGACGACTGCGAGGCCAGCGACGCCTGCGAGGCCTTGTGGTCGAGCGTGGCGGTCGAGCCGCGCTGCGTGAGCGAGTCGGAGCTCGCGGTCGAGCGCGCGTGGCGGCCGCTCCCGGTCGCGCTGTCGGCGTCGTCGTCAAAGTACTTCCAGAAGCGGCGCGAGTCCATGTACTTTTGGAAGTGCTCAATCACGTAGTTGCTCTCGTCGTCGAGCTCCGCGAGCGTGTAGTGGTCGGGCGAATCGAGGAAATCCTTTTCCCACACAACGTGGTGGATCACGTTCATCGACAGCAAGCGCCGGCCAATCAAGTTGGCGTGGGACCGGTCTTTGGCCAACTCCTCGGCCACGAGAAACGCCACGAGCTCCTCGCCGGTCGCGCACCGCACGGCCAGTTGGCTGCGGATGCGGATCGGCGTGAGCGGCAGCGCCTCCTTCAGGCGCGCGATCACGGGCTCGAGGTCGCGCACCCCGAACAGCGGGTCCAACCCGACCGAGTCCAACACGCGCACGTTCGTGCCGAGTGCGTGGACCCACAAGTCGCGGTCCTTGCGCGACTTGGTGCGGAAGATGTATTCGGTCGCCGGCAACAAACCGCCTTTGCAGTGTACGTCGAAGCGCCGCGGGAACTTTTGCGAGGTCTCCAAGTCGCTAATGTCGGTGACTTCGACGCCGGGACCGAGCTCGATGGCCGCAAGCCGCGTGGCGTCGCGCTCGCGCTTGTACATGACCATCCAGCGCCCTTCGAGGCGCACGAACACGTCCGACCACGTGGAGAACGCGCCGCCCTTGAACTTGACCTCGAGCATGCCCGAGAGGTGCTGCAGCTTCTCCATCGGGAGCCCGTGGCCGTGCGGCGCGCCGTGGCCGTGGGATGAAGGGTGGTGGTGGCCGTGCGTGGACGACCCGGAGCCGTTCGAGTAGCCGCTTGAGGTGGGCATGGTGTTGGCGTTCTGTCGGTGCTTTGTTGGTGCTTTGTTGGAAGAAGGAGAAGCGTGCACCAACGTTGGTGCCGGCGTCTAAACCGTTGGTGCCTTGTGGGGGGATAGAGGTGGCTGTGCTGCACGCTGTGTGGGGGGAATGGAGCGGCGAGGCGGGGGCGCTGTGAGTGGGGAGGTGCCGGCGGGCGTTCCCCCTGTTGGACGGCTCGGAAATGTCGGGCTCCAGGAACGGACTGACAGGGACCGACCGAAGGAACCAACGATGGGCGCCCCGAGTGAGCACACACGTTGGGCAGTTGGGCACCAACGCGCGAGAGAGAGCGCGCGCGAGGAAGGCGAAGCGTGGAGGAAAAAAGGGTGATGTGAAGGAGAGGGTCGGTGCCCAGTCGAGCGGACAGCCCAACAAACAGGCCTAAACGTGATTTTTGGCGGGTCCTCTTCTCGCCTTCCTTGGGTTCTGGTTCCCCTCGTTCTTCCTGCGTTTGCACCAATTGTGGAGGCCAAAATGCCAGCTGGACCAAAAATAAATCGTCTGAAAAACCATTCGGCCTCGGTCTTTTGCTCTGTGGCGTTCTATCAACTGCTGATCCGCCATCAGTTACCCTACCCGCCAGTGCTCTCCAAGCTGGCCGGGGAGCGCCGCCTAGCCCTAAGAGACGCGCTCTGTACCCACCTTTGAGAACGAAAATGGAAATCTGGTGGAATCGCGCGCAATGTGGGAACAAAATACTACACGCCGTAGATCGCGAATCTGCCATCCAACAAAGCGACGACAGATCCGCGCGCACAGCCTCGACATGGCCTCCTTGGCATCCGTTGTAATACACCGATATGACGGATCGTGTCGGATCGTCGAGGGTGCGCATATCTCGCGCCCATACGGCAACCACCTGGGGACAAGTTCCAGCGTGAACTAATGGTTCCCGATCTCGCATCCCTCCCTCTCACTTGGAAGAGAGAGTGCGGACTACAATGCTGGAACTTCCAACGTGCTGCACACAAGGGACGCTCTCCCCGTTGGGAGTGGGGGCCACACCGTATCCGGATATGACGTCCCAGCGGTTCGTGCCACTTTCTTCCACCACATCATTCTCTTCGAGAGTTCGGTCCGTCCACATTTTCACGTTCCCACGCTTTGGTCGCGTGGGGAGTCAGCAGACGGAAAAAAGGGGTCTGGCTTTTTTCCACATGGCGAGCCTGACAACCAACACACAAAAACTCGTTTTTCAGTGTAACCGTCCGATCCAGACACGGTTACACCTGGTCCTCGCAGCGAATCAGTAGGTGCGCAGTTCGTCATGCAGCGAACCTACCAAGCGTACTTAAACGGGATTTGGTCCAGGGGTTTCGGCGGGAAAGATCACCAACATCCGTATGCCCCCATTCCCCCTTACAAAGAGTAATCATGGCACTGTGCGCGAAAGGAAAAGAGCTGCTGCGCGAGCTGCTGCGCAGCGACTGGCTGTCTCCATACAATGTGCGTTAGTCGCTTTGCTTGGTTATGACAGACGCGTAGGCATCGCTGGGGTCTAACTGACGTTCTCCTGTATGCATGCCAGGACGAGCTCATGCGCCAAGTGATCGAGGAAGTCGGCGTGCTCCACGACCAGATCTCCGAAAAGCTACGGTACGCTGTACACGTCAGCGCTCTACAGTGGGTGGATATGCGTGTTGACGCGTCTAACTGTATGGGTATCTATGGCTCTGGAACGTGCGTGCGCGTGTGCAAAGAACGTTTGGCGACGAGATCGACCAGCACCAGTCCGTGCACTGCGGGCTCATCGTGAACCACCAGTGCCTGCTGCGCAACAAGCGGTGCATTCTCGCTTATCTGTGCGTCCATACGCCAGTATCTCTTCACCTGCATCGCGGTCGGGAAGACGAACGGTCTAACCCATCAATCCCATGCGCTTTGTAATCTATCAGACACGAACGCGCCGAGAAGATCAAGAACCTGCGGTGGGAGACCGGCACGATCATCCCCGCTCACCTCGCCTCCAAGTGAGTCAACGGCTATGCAGGTCTTCACCTTGGCGTCCCGTTCTCACGCTGGTTTTGTTCTGGATCTGTTTTGTATGCAGTCTGAACCCGCTCGAGATCCAGTTCTTCCACTCGTACGACCAGCTTCTCACCGACTACATGGCCGACTTTGAGCTCGACCTCACCGCCGTGCGTAACTCCTCCGTCGTGTCATGCACTTCCCCTCGGGAAAGATATTTTCTCTGCGGGGGCGTATCACTCAACTGACGTTGTGCACTTGTGACGTGGGTGGGAACTTTCAGGACGCCAAGCCGCCCAAGGACCTCTACGTCGAAGTGCGCGTGCGCGAGGACTGCGGCGAGATCATGACCGAGAACGGGCTCGTGAACCTTGCGGTCAACTCGACCCATTTCCTGCGGCGCGTCGACGTTGAGCAGCTCATCCGCCAGGGCCTGCTCGAGCAAGTCCAGCACTAACACAGCAGCTAGATGGAGCTCTTCAACATCACCGTTTAATTGGCTGAAAATACCGTGTCACCCCGTATGATTGGCTGAAAATAAATCGAGCGGCGCAGCCAACCACCTATTCTCGCATTCCCATTCCCAAAACGTCATTTCCTGCAATCCTACCATGGCGACCTCGGCCTCGCAAGTCGCGGCCGCGCACGCCGCGCTCGCGCGCAACCTGCTCTCGTCCGTGCTGGCACTGGCGTTCCCGGACCATCTCGCATCGGATGCCGCGGCGCAGCGCGAGTTCGTGCTGCAGCTCCCGCAGCTGCGCGCGCTGTTGGCGCAGCACAACGTGTTCGACTTTGTCACAGACGGCAAGGCGCTCGACAAGTTTTACACGCGGCTCTTTGAGCTCATCGACACACCCACGGGCGTCGACAAGGCCGTCAAGGCCGCGGCCTTCGAGCTGCTGCTGGTCGCCGTTGAGCAGTGCCCGCTGGACGCGCTGGAGCTGCTCGCGCCCAAGCTCACGGAGCGCCTGCTCAAGATGGTCAAGTACCTCAAGGACGCGCCGCGCGTGGTCGCACTCGCGAGCAACGTCGCGCGTGTCATCGTGCGCCACTCGGAGCTGTACGCGCCCGACGTGCGCCGCGACCTTCACGACTGGCTGTCCAAGCTGCTGCCAGCGAGCGTCGCCGTGCTCGCGGACTTGGTCGCCAAGACCGAGCCGCTCAACGACGACGAAGTCGTGCTCTTTGGCAGCGTCGTTGGCGTGTTCACTGAGCTGCTCGAGGTCTCGCCCAGCGCTGTGCGCAGCACGCAGGGCAAGCTCGAGGCCGCGGTCGCGGCCCTCGCGCTGTACAACCCGGCGATCAGTGGCGACGCCGACGCCACGCGCAGCGCGGCGCAGTGCCTTGCACTGGTCTCAAACGCTTCGGACAAGTCGCACGTGCTATGGAAGCAGACCGTCGACAAGGCGATTGAGATGGCCCACCAGCTCGTCGATCCGGTCGCCGGCAAGCGCCTGGTCACGGCCGCGGCACCGCCCACCGGCATGAAAGTGTGGTTGCGCGAGCTTAACGGTGGCTCGCACGGCGCTGCCGACCTCGAAGCGCTCGCCGTGTACCAGCGTATGCAGCTGCTTCTGCAGCGTCTCGATGTCGTCGTGCGCGTGCTGGAAGAAAGCATGAGCAACCGCGCCGTGTCGGAGCGCGAAGTGCAGCTCGTGCTCAGCGACATCATCGCGCTCACGCGCCGCTTGGTGACCGTGCGCGCCCATGAAGTGGGCAAGCAGAGCGCCATCTCGGAGGACGGCTTCCGCCTGCCGGTCAGCGTCGTGTACGGTGCGCTGCCGCAGCTCCATGCGCTCGGGCTGCGCTGCCTGAACGCTGTGGTCGCGCGCGCCGGGCTCTGCGCGCTGCGCCACGCCAGCAAGATCGCTAAGGTGCTCGTACTCGCATCGGAGAACGTCCACGCCGACGCCCACGCGGCGCTGTACGAGTCGGTCGCCGCGTGTGTGCGCGTGTTGGGCGCGAGCACGCTCGAGAAGATTGGCCAACCGCTGCTCGACCACGTGGTCGCCCAGTCCAAGCAGGATCTGCTGGACAATGGCGACAAGGCCAAGAAGAGCGGCGACGCCGAGGCCTCCGAGAAGACCACTGGCGGTGGCGGCGGCGGGAAGGGCAGCAAGAGCAAGAAGCGCAAGCGCGCGATCGGCGATCTCTCGCAGCTCACGGGCGACGCTGCACTCGGCAGCGCGCGGTTCCTCTCGACGCGCAGCCAGCGCGTGCTCGTGGGCAACGTCGACGCCGCGCTCGAGGCCGTCGCGGCCTGCGTCGCCGTCTACGGAAGCCTGCTGCCGAGCGACACGCGCGCGCTCGCGAGCGACGTCGCGCTGCTCGCCATGCAGCAGCAGACCAAGCGCCGCGCGATGCCCGCGGCGGCTTCGTCGTCGTCGGTCGGCGGTCTCGACAACGTCGCGCTGTTGCTGCTCACGGACGCTGCGACGGCGGACGCCAACAGCGCACACGCGATCAACCTCGTCAAGAGCGTCGACTACTGGTCGTCGTCGTCGTCTTCGCTGCTGCAGCTCGCGGCGCTGAATGTCGGCGAAGCACTCGTGCACCCGCGCGCGCCGCCGTTGTCGCTCAACTTTGACAGCGCCATCCAGGCCCACACGGCGCCTCCACCCACGGTAGCCAGCAACGGCTTCCTCTTCCGCACGGGGCCGACGGTGCCGGCCGCTGCGGCGGTGCGCGGCCGCATGGACTGGGACCGCGAGGACGCGGACGAGGAGCCCGAAGAGAGCAGCAAGCGCGACGCGAAGGGGAACACCAGCAAGCGCGTGAAGACGAGCGAGGAAGACCACGATGTCGTGATGGCCGATGCGGCCGAGAACACGCAGGGAGCCAAAGAA
>JAADXJ010000857.1:0-13662 GCA_023337735.1 Pythium biforme
AAAGCAGAGAACCAGCCCAACGGTCGGAAAGCAGCACCCCGACCACGATAGCGCGCACGCGGAAAGCCACGCAGAAGACGCCGCTCGTCGCGTCGACCGAGTCCACGAACCAGAGCACTGCGAGCGGGAGTGTCAGCCCCCAGACGAGCACCATGAAGTACGAGCAGAGCCAGCAGACGATGTCGTCGTTCCTCCAGCGATGCGAGAAGGAGAAGCTCGAGTTGCCAGAGGTACGGCGCGCGTTCTGTGTTGTCAAGGGAATGACTTTACACATGTCGCGCTGACGCTTCTGTGTGTGGTGGATGGCTTGGTAGAATCCGTACGATGCGATGCAAGAAGTGACCGCGGCGCTCAAGAAGACCCAGGGCAAAGAAGAGGTTCACTGGCTCCTGTTGTTCCTACGCTGATATAGCTCAGTGGACTAATGTTGCCTTGTCGTTTGCTGCCATAGGAGGCGTTTGATCTGTTGAAGAAGCGCTTGGCGGGCGGCAACAACAAGCGCTCGCATGGCGAGTCACAGAACGGCGGCGACGATGGTGGCGAAGATGATGACGAAAACATGCCCGTGCACAAACGCACGCGTCTGCTCGAAGAAGCGCGCTCGAAGCCGGCCGCCGTCAAGGACAACCAGAAGCTCGTCGACGCGTTTGCTGACTACGCGCAGAAGCACCTCGACCGCGGCCACACGGGCAAGTTTGTCTCGCACGTCCGCGCTGCCAACTACATCCGTGACTACGAGAAGCCGATTCTGTCCGGCACCGACGCCGAGCACGTTGGTTATATCGGACATAAGATGGCAAGCCAGATTGAAGAAGTGCTCAAGACAGGCAAGTTCAAGGACGAGACGCCGGACATGAATGTCACGCGCGACTACGACCATTTCCCACCACCGCTTGTGGCGGCGATCCGTGAGACGCCGGCCAAGCGCAAGGAGAACCAGAAGATTGTCGATGCGCTGACCGAGTACGCGGAGAACCAGCTCAAGTACGGCAACTCGGGCAAGGGCACGTCGCATCTTCGTGCCGCGAAGCAGATCCACGACACGGACGTGCTGGTCGACTCGGGCTTCCGCGCGCAGAGCCAGATTGGGTACATTGGTTCCCACCTTGCCGACAAGATTGATCAGATCTTGACGCATGGCAAGATTGTGCACGACGAGGAGACGTCTGGGTCGCACCGCATGGCTGGCGAGCGAGCGCCGATTGTCCAGGACTTGCTCGACAATCCTGCCAAGGTCCACGAGAACCAGAAGATTGTCGATGCGCTTCGCGACTACGGTGATGCGCACTTGCGCGGTGGCAGCCGTGGCAAGGGCATTTCGACCTTGCGCTCGGCGGTGCAGATCCGCAACGCCGACTTCGAGATCAAGTCGGGTGGTGACGCGCAGAAGATCGGCTACGTTGGCAAGCAAGCGGCAAACAAAGTGGACCAGATCTTGCGTCATGGTCACGCCGACTCGGATGACGACTACGTTGAGGGCGAAGAGGAGGAGGAGGAAGAAGAAGAGGAAGTCGAGGACAGCCACGAGCACTACGGCACGCCCCATCAGGGTGGGCACCAGACGCCGCTCGTGAAGGACATTCGTAGTCAACAGGCCAAGTGTCCGGAGAACCAGCCTATCATCGATGCGCTGGCCGACTACGGAGAAGGCAAGCTGAACGAAGGCGATACGGGTCGCGGTGTGACGTACTTGCGCGCGGCGCGTGAGCTTCTCCAATGCGGCGAAGTGATCACTTCGAGCATGCAGGCCATGAAGGTGGGTATGATCGGCCGCAAGGTGGCGCTGTTCATCGAAGAGACGCTCAAGAAGAAGAACAAGAAGTGAAGTGGACTCATACGCCATCTCATGTCGTGAGTCGGTCGTCGTCGCGTCGGTCACAGGTACGAAGGAAGCCGAAGTAGTAGGAAGGCACGTGCATGTTTAGTGTTTAGCTTGGCATCGGTACCGTTCGAGATGAAGCTTGAATATATCTCGCGGAAAAATGGATTGACGGGTCAATTAATACTTGTGAGAACGAAGAAAGCGAGTCGGACAAAACGGCAGGAAGAAAGTTACGTGGAGGAAGTCGTCGTGGTGGTGGTCGTCTTGGTCGCTTTGGTGCTGACCCTGGTGACGCTGCTACGCGCCTCTCGTCGCGTCGCCGTGCTCTTCGCCTTGGCGTCTTGCGTGAACTTTGTACGGCGCTCTTTCTTCTTCACTTCCTTGGAAACGACAGTCGTCGCCGCGGCCTTCACGCTCACGCGTGCCTTCGTCGCCACCGCACTCGCCGTCTTCGTTGAGCCCGGCAATGTGTTAGTGTTGACCGCGACAGGCTTGTTCTCCTTGCCCGCAGCGGAGGCTACCTTCTTGGCTGGCGACTTCTTGGTCGGCGTCGCCTTCTTGGTCGGAGTGGCCTTCTTTGTTGGTGTGGCCTTCTTCACCGGGGACTTCTTGGTGAGCGTGGGTTTCTTCGTATGCGTGGCCTTTGTCGCCGGGGAAGCTTTCGTGGCCGTCTTCGGCGTTCTAGGAGCAGCGGCGCGAGCGGCCTTCATCACGGCCACGGCCATGGGCGCGGGGCGCGGCGTGATCTTCTTGGGGGAGAAGAGCGAGTCGCCTTCAAAGATTGGCAGCGGACCAGCATACGGCTTGTAGTTTGTGCCGGCCTTGGCGTTCTTCGCGCTGGCCGTTTCCTTGGGGGCTGCCGTTGCAGCGGCCGTACTTGCCTTTGCGGGCGCCAACGTGCCATTCTTCTTTGCCGGTGTGGCCGCGCCAAAGCTCAGCGTCTTGGTCACCGAACCGCCTTCATCGTTATTGTCGCCGTCGGCCTTGGCAAGCTCCTTGGTCTTGCTACGCGTCTTCTTGACCACCGAGTACTTGCTGCCCGAGAGCAGCAGCACCGCGCGCTGCTTCTTGGCCTGCTCGTGCTCCTGCAGCGTCATCTGCTTGGCCGTCTGCTTGGCGTGGATCTTGGCCATGGTCTTGCTCGGCGTCAGCGCCGTGGCCTTGACCGGCGTCGCCTTCTTTAGTTTACTAGGCGGCGAAGACGAGCCGCGCTTGGTCGTCGCAACAACCTTCTTGCCCACCGTCGCTGTTGCCTTTGTCGTGGTGGTGGTGGTTATGGTCGTCGTCTTTGCCGTCTTGGTCTTCTTTGCAACGGCAACAGCCGCCGCCTTCGCCATCGTCGCACTTTCCGTCCCCTCCATCGTCTCCTCTTCCGCGACAGCCACGACAGCGGCCTTCTCCTCCCCGACATCAACCGTAACCTCGGACGTAACCTCCGTCGTGGGCTTGACTTCCTCCTCTTCCTTGGCGTTTTCGTCATCGCATGGGGCCGATGGCCACAGCACAGCAACCAACTTGGCCACGAGCGAGTCGCGCTTGAGCGTGGCCTGCACGCCGTGCGCCTTGCTCAGCGCCTGCAGCTCGCGCCGCGGCAGCTCATCCAACTGGCTCTTGAGCTCCTGCTCGCTGTGCGGCGCCGGCCGCTTGGTCGCTTCCACAAACGCGTCCATTGGCGTCGTCGGCATGGCGGTGGTGGCGATCTAGGTTTCCAAAATGACCCAACTGATCGGGCGGGAAACCACACAAACGAAACAAACCAAAACTTCAAAAACTCAAAAGTGACGGCCGTATCAGATTCAGATTTTGGGTCAAACCCCTTGATTCGAACTTAGTAGGAATCGTACTTAGCAGGAGCACTTCCAACCGTGACACTGGAAACTTCAACATGCGAGAGATCCGAGTGACACTCGCCCACTCGCGTTTTGGCTGCGCCAACGATGAACCTCAAGCAGGCGCAGGCTGTGCTCTCCGACTTCCTGCTCAAGTGCGAGCACGAGCGCGTCGCGCTGCCCGCGGACCCGCTAGACGCCGTGCTCGCGGCCGTGCGCGCGCTGCGCCACGAGACGACCCACGAAGTGGTAGCGTCGAACCAACTGCGCTCCCCTCCGCAGCGCCGTGTCGACCTGGTCTAACGCATGGATCCTGTCCGATGCACCTGTTATATATACCCTACACAGGGCCGACCGCAAATGGAGGCGGCCATGGCGACCATGCGCCAGCAGTACGGCGTATGGAAGAGAGACGATACGGATGAGGACCAGACCCACCACCACCAATTGCCGCCGCCGCCACCGCCACGCAAGCCGCGCGCCACGCAGGCCCAAGGTCACGGCCACAGCAAGCTCGAGCGCGACGTGCTGTCCAAGCGCGCGACGCGCAGCGAGAACCAGCCGCTGGTCGACCAGCTCGTGCAGCTCGGCGAGTTCGAGCTCGCGAAAGGCCACACGCAGCGCGGTGTCGCGCGGCTCCGCGCGGCCAAGCAGCTGCGCGACGCCAACGAGGTGATCACGTCGGGCGCCCAGGCGCGGCAGCTCGACCGCGTGGGACCGTCCGCGGCCGCCAAGGTCGACGCGATCCTCCAAGGCGGGCTCGAGAGCGCGTTGCGCGAGTACGAAGGCTGAGGTTTGACGAGGTCCTCAGGTTCTGTGTATGGGACTGTTGCCACAATTCGCTTCTGTGTCACTACGTTCTTCTCTCCCCCGTGTCGCAAGCGGGCGGCGTCGCTGGTTTTCTTTTTCTATCTCTCGGTCCCAGACAACGAAGCTTTTCCAACGACCCTATCTAACCAGGTGAAGATCCTCCTGTCTGCCAACACAGAGACCAAACACCATGAACCTCCGTCAAATGCAGCGCACGCTGGCCGAGGTGCTCGCCAAGTGCGAAGACATCCACGTGCAGCTACCTGTCGTGAGTCGTCTGATTTCTACCGCCCTTGTCGCTTCGCCCGTGTGTCTGTGTTTACTGCTTTCTGTCCCTGTAGGACCCCTTTGACGGCATGCTGAGCGCCGGCGAGGCGCTTCGCCACTCGCGCGTTGGCGGCAAATTCCATCCGGACGACGCCGTCGACGAGCTCAAGCAGCGCTACGGGCTCGAGCCAAAGTGGCAGCAGATCGAAGACGCCGCCGAGACCAAACGCCGTCAACACAAGCGCCACCGCCTTCGACGAGGCGACGAGAGTCCGGGCCAGCAGGAGGAGGAAGACGCTGCCTCCAAACAGAGGAGCAGTAGTGGCAGTCTTGGTGGGGCGATGACCTCAGACACGGACTCTGCCGGGGAGGCATCTGCGTCGTCGTTGGAATCGGCCTCCCGCCCGAGTAAGAAGCAGCGCACGTCAACGTCGGCGGCACCCGCGCGCCACGGGTCGTCTCGCATTGACCGCATCATTGAGAATAATCCGGCCAAGAACCCGGTCAACGAAGAGCTCGCCGAGGAGTTTGTCGAGCTTGGCGGGTACGAACTGGAGCATGGTGAGAAGCAGAAGGGCATCTCGCGCATGGCAGTCGCGAAGCAGATCCGGCTCGCCGAGGAGCCGATCACGTCTGGCGCGGAGGCGAGGAAACTGCCGCATGTCGGGCCGTCGGCGGCCGCAAAGATCGATGAGGTGCTTCAACGCGGGAAAATGAAGGCGTTGGACGAATACGAGGCCGAGAAAGAAGGAAAGCCAGCAGTGGAGAGAAGCAGTGAGGTGGCTGAGAAGAAGCCAGCGACAGCGGCGAGTGATCCCAAGCAGCAGCAAGCGCAACATGACGAGGAAGTTGCGTATGCCGAGCAAGACGACGATAACGACAACGATGATGAGCACGAGGAAGAAGATGCTGAGGACGAGGACAATGACGACGACGGTGAGGACGAGGACGAGGACGAGGACGCAGACGACAAAAATGACGACGACTGGCAAGACGACGAAGAAGAGTCGGCCGAAGACGACTAAGTGAATGTCGGGCTCAGGTTATCTGGTTGTGCCGTGAACGTCGAAGGAGACGGCGACGCCGTCTTCCGCTTCGCCAGATTCGAGCGATGAGGCACTCGAGCGGATCATGCGGTGTTGGTAGTTTCGGTGCAAAGCCATCTGCATGGGAAACAAAACAAATAAACAGTGAGTCATCTGATCCTTGGGTCGTCCGTGTTCCCTATTTCTCTTACGTACCATCGACGGCAGCATCTCGCCCGACTCGAGTGAGCCAGCAACGCTCAGCGCTGCCCCTTTGGAATCGTTGGACTGACGAAGCTCGGCGACCGTTCGAGTGTTCTTGGCGCGCACCACTTTGCGCCGCGTCGGTCCAAACAGTTCCCCGTCGCTTAGATCTTCACGAGTTTTTTCTCGAACGATCTCGCCTTCCGAGAGATCGCCATCGATATCGATCGACGCTTGAGCACGACTGGACCGTTCACCTTTGTGTCTGCGGCGGCGTCCGAGCCGCTCGCGCCGACGCTGCGCAGCGTACCGCCAGAAGTCGTCACCGCTCATCTCTCGAAACAGGTTCATGCTGCTGCCGAGGCTGCTACTGTAGCTGGAGAGGACGTCGTTCGAGGAGGAGTGAGAGGAGCTAGTGCTCTCGATCGACACGCTTGGAACGAGTGGACTCTGGGTGGGAGGACGAACACGAACGTCACGCACTGGAAGAGGCGACGGCGTGGTGCCGGCAGCTTCGATTTTTTGTTCGATGGGCTCGATAGGTGTGACGTTGGGATCGACTCGATCCACTTGGTGTGGTTTACTATCGCCACTTGTCGGCATCTTGGTTACGGGAGGAGGCAGCTCTATGATCGGCAGCGAGTCGGTGGTGGAACTCACGCTTTCCATACTTGCCGCGACGGGTGCAGTTGTCAGCCGTCGGCGGCGTTGACGTCGCAAATCCGCCAGCACGTCTCTAGATCGCGACCCGACTGGTTTTCTATGGCTCGAAATCTGTTGACTTAGATTTCCGCTCGCCAGAATTACCTGAGCCAGAGTCGATCGGACGGAAAGAGTGGCTTGTTGCTCGCCACGCAGTGGTTGTGGTTTAGTAGAGATGGTCGGTTCAGGTGGAGGAGATTGCGGAGGCGGCGGCGGCGGTAGTGGCGATGGAGGACGCTGCCATGGGCTGGATACAAACTCGATGCTTCCCGTCTGAATGGACTTTTCCGCGACGCGTTTTACGTTTGTGGTTCCCGTTACGCTGTGTGCGCTCTCGTCACTCACCTCCATGATTCGCTCTGGAATCGCTGACTGCAGAATGGGAGACACAACCGCAGCTTGGTTGTCGTTCTCTTCCTCGTGCTTCTCGGTGGGTACCACGGGAGCAGCGGGAGACTGTCGTTGCCGCCAAATGTCCTGCACCAAGACAGCGACTTGTTCCTCCGTCAGAACCATCCACCAGTCCTGCATCGCGCCTTCCTCGCCGTTCTCTGAACCAGGAAGATCTCCTCCGACTTGGACCCCGCCCAGCAAATCAAAGTAGGCTGCCGCTCGTCGCAATCCGCTTGTATCCTCAAAATCCTCATCATCCTGTATCCCCCCAGCTTGTCGGTTGCTCAGCAGCTTTTGCGCATACGCACGCACCAAATCGCGCGCGACATCCTCTACGGTCGCGTCCTCCAGCCGTTGTTCGCCGTATTTTTCGAGACTCTGTCGCACAATTCGCTGAACGTGTCGTGGCGGGAAGTCCGCCGCAGCGAGTGCACGAGCCATGAGGTAGTCGGGGATCTGGCGCAGCACACGATCGGCCACATCTTCTTTTTCTTCATCACCCTGTTGCTCGACGAGTCGTCGCTCCTGCTCCTCCGCAAGTGTAATTGGACGATGAGGTCGAGGATCACGAAGCACTGGGTCTTCTCGTGGTTGTCGTGACGGCGGCGGTGAGAGGGAAGCCGCTTCTAGTCGGCTCGGCACTTGCAACGGCGGGAGCGCAAACTGAAATCCGCCTGGTCGTTCCTCTCGGTGACTTGTTTGCTTGGAGCGTTGCTGTTGCTGTTGTTGCTCAAATGCCGTCGTCACGAAGGCAACAAACTGCTTGTAGCTGATCAGTTCGTTCAGTGGTTCATGCGTCGTGACTCTCACGTTGCCTCGCTGGTTTCGCCTTCTTGCGTTGACGGTCGTCGTGTCGGTCTCGACCGTGTGGATACGCTTGAAGAAGGCCACAATGCGTGGCGCCGGGACGTCAATGTGCAGTCGGTAGAGCGCCATACACGTCTCAATACGATTCAAGTGGCCGTCGCGGTCGGCGTCCAAGTCATTAAACAGCCTTCTCAAGACGTCGCTGTTGAGGCGCGCACCGGCGACCGCACGCGCGCCAAACGACACCGACGTGGCCATAGTGCGGTACTCGGACAGCACTTGGCGACCAAGAGACGATACAGCTCGTCCGCCAACGGGACCATCCTCGCGGGCGCGTGGGTGGGTCTCTTGCACGGCGCTGTCTGCGTCGTCGCCATCGCTCAGAATGTCCCCCAACATGGCGTTGGCGGTCTTCTGAGGTGACTGGGAAGGTACCGAAGGTACCGGCGTGTCCAGTGATTCGCGCACAATCTCGATCAAACGATCACTCTCCAGATCCTTGTTCGTTGTGGTTGCTTCGGGCAGTCGGGGAGACATCTCGGTCTCTGTCGGCTGCTGTTGGATTCCAGACGATGTATTCTCCTTGTCGCTCTCGCTCTCTTCATCTTCGTGGGGCTGGCGTCTAGCGGCAGTCGCCGTCACTGGCTTGGAAGGCCACTTAAAGTCGAGATCGACGTCGACCTTGGCCGGTGGCTTGGTGTTCATATGGTTGGTCTTTTGCCTCACCACCATCGTATCTCTTGGTTCGCGCGCCATGAGTGCCACGCGCTTGATCTCTTTGCCCTTCACCTTTTTCTCATTCTCCATGCGTAGTTGCTCGTCGCGCTCCTGTTGCCTTTGGAGCTTCTCGCGTTGAGCTAGCTCGTCTTGACGTCGCTTCTCTTCTTCCTGCAGTCGTTTTTTCTCGCGCACGTGCCACGAGCGCTGCGTGACTGGCTGTTGACTGATCTCGCGCTCGACACGTGCGATGCGCTTGGCCACTTCCCACTGGATTCGGCGCCGGCGGCGCAGCTCCGACTCCATGAGAAACATGTCCTCCGAGAGCAAATCGTCGCCTCCGCCATCCGGCGCACTCGCTACCAGCGGCTGCCGACTGCGTACCGTACCTATTCGTTTGATTACCGCTGGCGGTTGCGCCTGTGGCTTCTCGCGTTGCAGCACGAGCGCGTTGTCGAGCCACAGTAGCGGTTGGCTGTTGCGCAGCATGGCCTCGAGGGCCGCGCTTGTGGCGCTCGCCTCGCTCAGCACAGCGTACTCGGCCTCCAATGAACCCACGGCCTGCGCAAGGCGCCTTGACGCAGGCGGTGGCGCCATCACGAGGTCGCTACGGCGCTTGCTCGTGCCGCTATCGTCCATCAAAGACGACGCTCCGCCCACACCCCATCGCGACACCATGTTGGTGGCCCAACTGCAAGTGTTCAAGAATCTGGAAACACAACGCACTGTTCCAGTGCGAACTTACCTGTAAGTACGCTCACTCCGTCTCTCATTTTTGTGACGGGTCGGGATGTCACTATACCCTGGGATGTCAGAATTCGAACCTTGGACGGAGGGATGGTGAATGGGTTCATCTGCTCATCAGGGTGCACTTGAAGAAGCGACGAGATCTTTTCGGGGCAGCTGCGGATGCGATCGCGCCCGTCGGCAGCACATTCCTCGCAGCTGCATTGAGGAGACATGGCGGCGCCACCCAATTTGTTACACATCTGCGTGGCATGGTATTATGTCGCCAGGCTGAACGAGGGCGGATCATCGCGGGTATCTCAGATCTTCCAGAAGGATGAAATGGATGCAAGAGGGGACGCGACAGCAGCGGGTACAACGCAGTTCATGGGGTGGCTTCTATGGTGGGTGATTGGTTACTATCGGTATGTATCAATTTCTTTGCTGTACGGTATCGTTCGCGCGATCCTTTTTTGTCGGGGTTTCTGGTGGCTTTCTTCGGTTTGGTTCTTCTATCAACAGACGCGTTCTGCCCACTTTCTTCAACTTTTATATGACGATGGCGTGAAGTGAAGCGCCTTCGAGAAGCACTGCTCCCCGCAGCGGACGCCGCAGATGACGGAGCTCGCAGGGGCCCACATTGACACGCATGAGCGCATGGAGGGCAGATCAGTTCGACCATCATCTGTTGTTGCGCTCCGCGAACAACTTGATCTCCTCGTAAATGAGAGCTGCACCAACACCGATAGAGGTTAGCTAGAGATCACCACACCTTGTGGAGTTAGGGCACACGAATCAACGAACCCTTGAGCGCCTCCTTGTCGAGCGGCACGTTTTCGAACTCCATGCCAAACGGGTTCGACTCGTTCAACTCGGACTGGGCTCTCCGCACAGGAGCCAGGAAGGGGTGGTTGAGGGCTTCATCAACCTGAATGGCCAGACAAGAAAGACAGTCCGTTAGTGCTAAACTCGACTCCAACGCTATACGCTTGCCATCGACGTACCGATATTCTGAAGTCTGGGTTGAACGCAAGCATACGCTTGAGCAAGTCGAGGCCCTCCGCCGGAGCACCCTGGTACATTTCCCGCAGGTCACGCGGCTCCTTCTTGGGCAGCTTACGCAAGTATTGCTTCACTTCACCGAGGTTGCCGATATCCTCTTCGCTCGGCGTACCAATCACGTTGAAGATGACGTTGAGTTGGTCCAGCTTGTCCGAGTACGTCGTGGGGCGGTCGGCACTCAACGGGAAGCAGGATCGGCCTGGGAAGAGCGGCACGCGTTCCTGGTAGCGAGGGCAGCTCTCGACCTGCATGCTCAACAGCTCGCCAAAGATGCAGCCGACGCTCCACATGTCGACGGCAAAGTTGTAGTCCTGCAGCAGGATGAGCTCGGGGGCGCGATACCAGCGCGTGACGACGTGCTTGGTGAGCTGGCGACGGATCTTCGGCGCATCGCCGTTGCTGCTGCTGCCGGAGGGCGTCGTCGACGGCGACGGCGTGGTCGACATGTCGGATGTTGTCGGCGACTTGGCATCCTTGGGCGAGTACAGCTCATCCTTACCGAGCTCATTGATGCGGTCAGCCTCCACGACGCGCGAAAGTCCAAAGTCACAGATCATGAGCGTGCAGTCCTCGTTCAGCAGAATGTTCGCAGGTTTCATATCACGGTGGATCACGTTGGCCGAGTGAATGTACTTGACGCCGCAGAGCAACTGGTAGAGGAACACTTGGATGTGGCGGATCGTCAAGTACTGGGGGCTCATGATGAGCTTGTGGAGATCCGTGTCAAGGAACTCGAACACCAGGTACAGATCCGTGAACGTCTCGTAGTTCTCCGGCGGAATCACGTCCAGGAGGTGGATCACTTGCGGGTGATTGAGACGGCGCAGGATGTAGATCTCGCGGTACAGACGCTTGCAGTCAATCTCCTGGTCAAACACGTTCATGATCTTCTTGATGGCGACCTTCTTCTGGCGCACCGTGTCAAAGGCCTCGGCGACCTGGCCGTATGAGCCCTTGCCGAGAAGACGCACGAGTTGGTAGCGGCTCGAGACACTCCAGTTCGCGAAGCTGCGCAGGTTCAGGGGCGTCGCGCGGGGCATCGACGTGGGCGTCGTGGACGTGGTTCCCGACGGGGCCGTCGCAGTAGCCGCGCCCCCGTTCGTCGCAGACGAGTTGGACGGGAAGCCGTCGTCGGTCGGCGTGCTCTCAAAGCCGTCGGCGCCGCCGTGGAAACCGGTCGAGTGGTCCGCGAACGCGGGCGTCGGAGGCATCATGCCCACTGGCCCGTGGGGCGTCGGCGCGACGTTGCCGTTGTACATCGCGCGGTTGTGGTCGATAAACTGGTCCGACGTGTACACCGCGTTCGCGGTCGGCATCGCGCCGTTGCCGTTCATGACTGAGGGCGGCGTGGGCGCGGTCGGTGGCAGACCCCCGCCGGCGGGGATGCCGTTGGTGGCGCCGTTCACGGGGTAGTTCGGGCGGAACATCTTGGCGCTTCGCTTGAGCCCGGGCGAGGGCACAGGCATGCCGCTGTTGGGCGATGGGGCGACGGCGGCCCCATTCGGAGCGCCATTCGTGGGCGCCGGGGGAACGGGGAGCCCTGTGGGCGTCGATGGCGTCTTGCGCTTGCGGTTCTCGTGGATCTGCTGCGTGTCCATGGCGCGATGATCGTGACAGCGTGGGGCGGTCAGCAGGTTCGGGATTTCGTCGGCTTCTACGGCGCCGCTCGCGGTCGTTCTTGCGGGAGTCGACGCGGGAGACACTCTTCTATCTATTCACGTGGGTGCGGGTTCGCACGCGATGCTCGCAGTCACCGAGATGAGGACAGGAGGACGGGGGTAGAAGAATGCTTTTCGAGGATTGTTGTTCTCCGGTTTGGCTCGCGTTGTTCGTGCGAGAGAGAGCGAGAGAGCGAGAGTGAGAATGCGAGGAGAGGCAGCAAGAGAGGGGGGAGCGGGGGATAATAAATTGAAGCCGCGTAAGCTTTGTTTTAGCCAATGAAAGACTTTTAATGCTCAATTTGGACCAATGATAAGGCTTAGAAAAGACCAGCTGGCCCTCCCCTGGCCACATTGACCTGATGCTTCCGAAGGCAGTGTGAGGGGGGAGGAACGGGGAGGAGGAGAAAGGAGCGGCGAGCCAACACAAAACCCGGCAAACCCGCCTGCCGCGCCGCCTTTTCTTTCCGGTGGGCGAAGGCGAATGGTATCCTACTCAAATATCACGTCCGCCAGGAGAATACCAGTATGAGCCTTCCTCCCATCCACTGCGGTAAAGCCCGTCGGTCACGCTGGACGAGTGGACGAGGGACACTCACTTCTGGCCGTTTGCTTGCGCTGGATGGTGGGGAGGCACATCCAAGCGCGTTCTTTCGATGGCGCCAAGCGGGGAAAGAGAGATCTGCGCCCGCACTCCTGAACGTACCGTAAGTACAGACCTGATACAGTACTACTGGTAGAACACCACACGCAACCGGCAGTGTGGACGTTAAACGCTGTCTCTCTCTCTGTTTATGTTTCTTTCTTTTCGATGTGGAAATGCATCTTGAATGATCAAGCATGGAAGCTGAATCAAGTCAGCGCTGTTGGTGGGTCGGGGGATTTGCTCGAACCCCACTTGAAGCAAGAAAAAGAAAATCGGAAGGAATATCCATCGTCATCAGCGCGCGCCGCCATGCGGCGAGATCCGGCCGCCGCCAGCTGGCGTCCAGTATGTGGACTCGCGCGGCCTGAGCGGTCATATTCGGCGATATTCGGCGGAGGAAAACCACCGAACGCACGTATGAGGGCGGGTGTGGACACACCATCGACCTCTATCCATACGTGAATTTCCCCCCGTCGCTTTCTGGCGAATCCACACGCCCCACGCACGCTGGCACTGGATGGAAAAGATCGCGGGCGTACAGATCCGGATTTCTCAATCCATTCATTCACATGAGCGCCGAGTCGCCCGCGAGGAAATCCTCGAGCGTCGCGAGGTCGCCAACACCGTCGTCCTGGTCACGGCCGCCAAAGGGCGTCGCGTCGACGGCACGTTCGCGGCGCGCGCGCTCGGCCACTTCGCGCTCCGTTCGCGCTTTCTCCTGCTCGCCGCGGCGTGCCTCGGCCTCTTCGCGGCGCTTGGCCGCGTCGGCCTGTAGCTGCTCCATGCGCGTGAGTTTGGTCGCCTGCGCGTCCACTTGCTGCCGTGACTTGCGCTCGAGCAGCTCGAGCTTGGTGGCCTCGGTGTGGAGCTGCTCGAGCTGCTGCTGCAGGATCTGCTTGGTCGAGCGCACGCTCGCGAGCCGGCGCTCGAGCGCTTCCAGGTTAGACGTTTCCTCTTTCTCTTCCTCGTCGCTTATCTCGGGCGCCGCGCGGCG
>JAADXJ010000858.1:0-13659 GCA_023337735.1 Pythium biforme
AGCGCTCTTGCCGCACCTTATACGAACCACACTCGGAAATAATTCACACGCAAGTGGATTCTGAGTCTCACTTACGTTTGGATGAATCGAACTCTATCCACTTGAAAGAATTAATTCCACGTCAGGCATCCTCTCTCATCATGGTCCACCTTGAAGCAAGGTTGAATACGGGAGACCAACCAGATCGTCCCCCGGTGAAAATTTCAAATCCTGAGGGTTCGTTGTTCTCCCATTTCTACGTCTCCTCAAAGAGGCTTGGGGAGATACTGTATTGCAGCGCATCAAATCCGGGAGAACAAGTTTCCAAACTGCACGGAGCTGTATGTGTGGATGTTGATGAGGGCAAGGAGCGATCACGGCTACAGTACATTCAAGCGCGAAAAAGTCTCGGAAAGCCGCCCATCCAAAGCTTTTCGCGTCCAGAGGCGTGTTTCGTCGTGTTGCTTGCAGGAGCTGCTCCACAGCGCAATAAATCCATCGCGACTCCCCATCCTCGAGATAAAGGATCCGACCAGCCTGGCCGTGGACTCCAAGGTGCTAACGGCCAGGCTGGTCGGCTCCTATGCCACAATGCCTCGAACTCCAAGTTGGAATTCCAAGTTGGAGTTCGAGGCATTGTGGCAAAGTGATCCATGGCAGATCAATCCGGCAAATGTGCCGATACAGATAATATTAAGCGTAAGCAAAATGTGATAATTCATGATTGTCCCGTCTGATGAATCGAGGCTTTGTACAAAAGGACAAGTTCTGCTCTCTTTGTTTCTCTATAATCGAATTAGATGGGCCGTCTATAAGAGAGGGAAAGCTTTCCTTAGCATTGAGATCATCTGAACGCGTGTGAAGCGCCACCGTGGAACAAGGTGTCCGACTCCAAGAACTCAAGGTCTAAAATCGGCCGAAAAGTGAGTTCAGCCTATGGACTGGCCATGTACAGATTTGACACCTGGATATGTTGTTTTATCAATATGTCGGAGCCAATGTTCCCTCTCATCTTATGTTGCTGTACTGTTTTAGATAAAAATGGGTCATTGAGGGTAGGGCTCTGAAATTTTCATTGGCGGCGTTTTTGGGTGCAAGCGATGTGCGTGTTTTGTGCGAAGCGGGAGAATTGCTTTTTTGGTGTGCACTTGCGGTACAACGCTGTTCCAGCCCGATCATCCCAGCTATAGGTGTGTGTGCGTCGCGTCGCCGCCGTTGCTTTTTCGCTTCTGCGATCCGCGCGTCGGTCTCTCTTTCTCCATCGCCGTTCCTGCCTTGCGACGTGTATGACCGACACTTCGGCCCCCGCATAACGGCACCAGGGAACAAACAAAACCCGGAAGAGAACAAGAGCCAACCCGCCGGACCTCTTGGAACGGTTCTGTGGACGAACAGAAGGCAGAGAACATCTTGCCATTCAACTTTGCCGCGCGGGACAAGAGAGGCAACATGCGCCGCGTGACGCTCAACTCCATGGCGCCGAGTCCCGGCGTCGCTGGGCCGCCGCCGCCGTCGACCAGCGTCTCCCATTCGATGCTCTCGGTGACCACGGCCGGCGCCAAGCGGCCGCGCACGGCCACGGCCCAGGCCGAGGCGCTCGTGCTCCACAGCCACGCGCCGCCGCCGCCATCGTCGGTGACGTCGTCGTCGTCGTCGCGCGACCAGGTCGTCATGGGCATCACGGCCGCCACGGGCGACGAGCTGGAAGACTGGAGCGAAGACTTTGAGGCCCACACGCCGCGCGTCCACAGTCGCAGCCACAGCTTAGGCCCCAGCGCGAGTGTTGCCGAAGAGACCATCCCCACGGGTATAGGCAGCGGCAGCGGGCGCAACTGCGAGCGGTTCAGCGGAAGCACAGGCGAACGAGACGGCGGCGACATTGGCGGTGGAGGCGTCGGACCCAGTCTGACGGCGCGCATGCTCCGCAGCTTCCCACGGTCGTCGTCGCTCTTCCACCGACCATCGAAGAGGTCGTGGAAACGCCAGCACAGTTTCGACGCTGGTGGCGGGGATACCGTCCGCAGCGAGCGAGCCTCGCGCCACAGCAGCAACAGCCGGATACGAGGCAGCAGCAACGACGCCGCCGAGAACTCGAGGCAATCGTCGTCGAATCTCGGGCTCTCTGCGTCCATTTCGGCGTCGTCACTGCCGATGGATGTGAAAGAGCTGACATTATGTGACCAGCGGGACGAGCTGATCATCGACGATGATGAAGACCACTACGACGACGACCATGAGGGAAATTTGTCCGCAAGGAAGGCGACGACACCAGAAGAACAAGAAGATTTGCGAGATCAGGAACTCGAGGTGTCGGCGCAAAGTATGTACCCTATTCACCAGGATGCTGGTGAGGAAGACGAGGAGGAGGAGGAGAAAGTGGTTGAGGAGGACGAGGAAAGTGAGCCGCGTGCGAGAGATCAGGAAGATGACGACGACGACGACGATGAAGACTGGGACGTGGAGTTTGGCTTTGCCGATGCACCCGAAGATGATCAGGATGACCTCAAACCTGGTGGCAGCAGTGTCGTGGACTCAAACCGAAGACGAGCAGACAATTTCAACATCTTTTTGCGAGGCTTCCACGACATGATGGCTGGCGATGAGTTCATCGACGAAGAAGAGGATCTGTCGCGGTCAAGGAAAGGGCGTCACGTCAATGAGGAGGCGTTGTTCAAGCGCCGACGGAGCGACGTTCACACTGCGACGAGTATCGATGGGAATGCTGAGAACGCGTTGCGCTCGAGCCTGTCGTCTCTTCCCGGGACGACTGAGTACTCGCTCGTGGACAAATATCGCCTGCTAGATGTTGCATGTTCGTCGTCCTATGCTGTTCGGATCGAGCGATATCCCAAGCCCTGTGTGACGTACAGCAATTTGGAACGAGATGCTGTGACTTCTTCACACTTTTCACTATTCTCGGACAACAAGCTGGAACAGTGGCTCGCGAACGTCGTTCGATCCAAGTGTGAAGATGTCGATACGCTGATGACTGAAGAGCAAGCCAATACGCCCAACCCCCGGCATCAGAAAAATCACCAGTTCCGCACGCTCGTGTCCATTCCGTTTGGTAAGCGGTTCGTCGACAAGTGCTTCAAGCAAATCTCCGTGTATCGCTTTTACGGAGAGGACAAGTCGAATCGCGAACTGATTCGTGTGTTCTTCGAGAAACTTGCAACTGCTGGTATCGCCGATGAGCACTGGTCCTCCAAACTGCCACCGAGTGAGTTGGTGTACATTGCGGGGATTGTGATGGAAGTGCTCCAAGAAGCGGCGCGAATGTACGGTCCAGTACCGGCTACCGGTGTGATGACACCACCTCCTCCACTTTCCAGTCTATCCGGCTCAAGCCGCTCAAATGGTGCAACGGCCTTCTGGATGCGACAGTTCCAGACTATCCTGACGATCTGTGTGGAAGCGTTTCCGACGTATCGCAACCTGGTCGCTCTGATCGAGCTGCGCTTTGTGTGCCACCACTTGGTTGGACTCGCGAACAGCGATCTCAGTTACTCCTGGCAAGTTTGTAACCAGTTCCCGCCGTTCGATGCTACCATGAACGGCGAACCAGTTGCCGGCCACTCTGCCCCCATCATTGCGAACGAGATCGTGCAGCATTACGGCGCGTTGCTGACTGTGCTGCGAGCGGATGTCGATTCGCTACAAGCTCCAACTGCATCCAGCGAACCGACAGAGTTGACGGCTGACGGTGTTCCTGACTCTATTTCTGATGTTGCTCCCTCCAAGTTCTGCACATCGATTGATCCGCACTGCCTGCTCGCACTTGCTGTGTGCGACGTGCAGACCGTGTACAGTAGCCGCAGCGCGCTCGCAGAGACGATGATCCCAGAGTTGGTTGAATTGTTCGAGTTCGAGGAAGATGAATCCCCGGCATCGTTTCATGATGATCATGTGTTCACGCACGAATCTACCCACGAGGACGACGACGAAGAAGACCCAGACTCAGTTGTTGCTTTGCTGAAGCCGTCCAGTATTGGGCGTCGACGTTTGCTTGAGGGAACGCTCTACGACGCCATCGATATGTTCAAGGAACCACTCACGAAGGCGCGGTGTGCTGCAGTTATGAGCGGTATGCATTCAGCTGCAGCGATCGCCACCGTAACTGGGGAGAGTCCTCACAGCCACATGAAGCTTGCGGAGAGCTTGGCGTACGAAGCCCTGCGGATCCTGGAGTGGGTGACCTCGCGACGACTGGATGACATCTTGCCGCTTCCCGAAACTGACGAGTATCAGTCGCGTGAGCCTGTGTCCAGTGTGTTCGCGAATGATGGCTTGCTCTCGGATCTTGGTCGCGAAATTCTTGAAAGTCTTGGAAACGTGCTCGTCAAGAACCAGAAATATCGGTATGGCATCCTATGTCTGGAAGCCGCTACCGATGTGTTCACTTTACTGAACCAGGGACGCAATCACGAACGCGTGGACCGACTGATGTGCACCTTAACGACCCAAGCAGAAGACATCAAGCGCGCGCTTCCTCTACACGAGAAGGTCGCCACGTCATGCTTACGACAGGGGAACACGAACGAGTACGTGTTCCTGACGCAGACGCTGACGAACATGTGGCTACGGGAGGGCAAGTTTTCTCGTGCTGAAGAATTCCTTACGTCGGCTTTCCACTATCTTCGTGATCAGACGAATCTGCTGCCACCGTTTTTTCTATCGTCTCCCACGGGAAGTCACACAGGCAGTGATTCGTTGTCCAACTCCAGCCGAAGTGGCACTGCGTTGACTGCATCCAGTTCGGCATCATCATCCGGTGGCTCTTTCGTCTATCCTGGAGGTCGTGGGAACACAAGTGAGGTGGACTTGTGGTTGAACCACGACATCACGGTACACCTCTTGCTACGTGACCTGTATCGAGCGAGCGGGCGTTTCATCGAGGCGATGCGTGTACTGGAGTACCTGCTGAACTACAGCGCTCGGCTACCCCGCGGCAAACGCACGCAGTTGCGCATGTTGTTGGCGGAAGACTCGCTTCAATTGCGAGTTTTGGATACGACACGGTACATGCTTCACCTTCTCGACCAAGAAGCCAACTACTTTTGCGACAGGTTGTTGCAAAGCACACTTGGTGGCGTCTTAGGTGGCGGGAACAACAGCAGCAATGGCGGATTCGGTAGCAGCAATGGTGGTACGGGAGGAAGCAGCAGCGGCGGAAGAAGCATGGGCGGTATGGGCAGTGAATCGCGCTTCTGCTTCGACATGGTGCTGAGCATACGCTACATCCTTGCCCGCGCGAAGTTGTACCTTCACCTGGGAGAGCTGCGGCATGCCTACACGTGGCTTTCGCTGGCTCATCTCAAGAACGAGCGTGAAAGTGTTCGAACAACTGCGAAGATGCACATGCTTGACGGTCGCATTCTCGTCGAGCTGCTTCGGCGACAGCACGAACAGCGCTTGCTTCCAGAGAAGACGACCTCAGCAAATGAACTTCATCAGCATCGAGCGGAGCCTATTTCGACTGTTGAAGAGACAATGAAGGGGTTCACCTCATCGGTGTATGCGTTGAGCAAAGAAGAGCGCCAACGGTTTGAAGATCGACTCACAGAGTTCAGTGCGGCGGTCGACAACGCAGATAAGTGCCTGGATCTCGGCGTACAAGCTTACTGGGCAGCCTATGATCAGTTCCAAGGACTTGACGATCGGCACCATCAACTGAAGGCACTGCTTGGCGTCATCCAATGCCAGCTCGTCCCAATTGAGCGCTCATTCTTTGCACTCGGAAGCAGCAACAGCGATGAATTGCTCATGAAGGTGCTTGGTGCATGCGCTGTTGTGCCTCGTCGGAGTTCAACATTTCTTTCGACGAAGAAGGAGGGTGAACAGGGTGTGGAAGGACAAAATGAAGAAATCGACAACGACGATACGACGATTGAAGGAGTGCGAAACACACTTCAGGATTGCCAACGCCTGTTGCGCCAGGCTCTGAGTCTGTCGGAGCAACTTGCGGAACCATCCTCGTACTTTCAAACACTTGTGTTTTGTTCACAAGCGTGGACTTGGTTGGAGCGTCTTGCACCGTACAAGGGAGAGCGACCAATGAAAGAGGCAGCGTCTTTCTGGGAGGAGGCGGTCAAAGTGATGAAGGCGGTGTATTTCCGCCGAGTTGCGTTTGAGTATGACCCACGGAATCGCAAATCTATCCAGCAGGTGGCGAAATCAGGAGGTGTGCACGGCCCATCCTTGGGTGGCGACAGTTCGACGTTCTCGCTTGTGCCGATACTCAACTTTCGTGAGAGTTTCATTCTTCGACTCGAAACGATGACGCTCCAGCTGATCACGACGGCGTGTCAACTGCAGCAATTTGACCGCGTTCCGGAATATGTTGAAGATATGTTAGTGCTCCACATGGACGAGTTGCTCAGTGCGCGGATGTGTCTGAACGGCATTGCCCATCAACTCCGCTCATTCCGGTCGCAGCAGCAACATCAGTCTATCGTGCGCCAGATTCCTTTGTACTCCATCCCAGGACCTACGGCGTATGCGTCCACGACGGCGACGACGAAGTCAGCGAGCGTCGACATCGCGGTACCGCCAACTCCGCGAGCGTCATTCTCGTCGAATAGTTTACCTGGTGTGCTGCCTTCGAGCTCGCTTGTCAACGCATCGGGCACAAAGCGAAAAGGCCACAAGAAGAACCAGTCAATGTCATCGATTTCGGAGCTCCTCACCTCGTCGAGCGGGAATCAGGCGACAACTTCATCGTTTCACGATTTGTCGCTCTCCTTCGTCTCGTCAAGTGGTCGTGGTACTGCCCTCAGCGGCGGCGCGACACCGCGCACCGGATTGGCTT
The DNA here is from genome assembly GCA_023337735.1 of Pythium biforme. NCBI lineage: Eukaryota > Oomycota > Peronosporomycetes > Pythiales > Pythiaceae > Pythium > Pythium biforme. The sequence goes on from JAADXJ010000858.1 coordinate 6,788, forward strand.
CGCTCAGTGATCGATCCTCGTCAACTGCAGCGCATAGGTCGAACGGGTGCGGTGTTTCGGTTGAGACGTCAGGGGTAGGCGCTGGTGTGAGAAGCCCCGAGTCCAGCAGTCTCGAGAACGGATCGGCACTTTTACGAGAACGATCCCGGTCGGCGCCGAACGCGAACACTCCGCGTGCAGTGAGCGTTCGTTCCGCCTCGAACGAGTGTCTCTCTCCCGTCAAGGAAAGTCGAGGAGGAAGCTTTGCGATGAAAGCACCGATCCGAGTCGTCGATCTGAAGGATGTGCAGTTGTGGTCGGGATCGTTTGAAGGTGGTAACGTGGAGGATTTCACCAACACGAATACGACAAACAACAGCACGGCGATCGGTATCTACGATTTCGATGATGTCCAGTCGGAGCGGCTCTGGTGGATCTTCAACGCGTGGCGCACGTCCAAGGAGAGTTACATCTCGGGCAAGACGGAAGTCTCAGCTTTTCGTCACCAGAACTTGAAGACACTGCGGACGCTGCTGGATGCATTCGATCCGCAACAGGTTGCGGTGCTTTACTCGGGCAAGGACAAGTCCTCCAGCGGCATGCTTGGCTTCGACGTTGCACACATCAACTCTCACACGTTCATTGAGGACCGAGGATTTGTGCTCTGCGTGGGCTACGACGGCTATCCGACTCGCGCGATTTCGACAATGTCCGCTTCCGGAACGCCACAGCAAGCCCATCACCACACACGTCTGGACTTCAAGGTGTTCAAGTCGATTCCCGACAAGCCGTCCGCTTGGCGACTCGAGATTCCGCGGGCCGACTGGTACCTGTCTCAAGAGCACTTCTTTGAAGGCCCGACGACATCAAGTGGAAACGCGGTGCTACGCACGTTAAAACTCTTTGGTGCAAAGCTCTTGCTGAAGGTGCTTGGTGCGCTGCTCTTGGAGAATTCGCTGGTCGTCGTGGGCAGCTCGTTCCCGTTGATCAAGGAAGTGACGTTCTGCTTGCTCAAGTTACTTCGCCCGTTTCGCTGGCAGCACACGTTTCTCCCGTTCTTGCCGATTCCGTCGTGGCGATTCTTGGCGGACTCGCTGAACCACCATGTGCAAGCGCAGCTGGCAGGTCGTCCAAAGAAGATGTCGCTTGGGTTGTCATCGGACTGGCGGTGGGGGTCGCCTCGTAATTCGGCGCCGTCATCAACGCGATCTGCAGCAAGCAGCAGTAGCAGCGGTTCACGGCATGTGGTCGAAGTGTCAGCGTCGGTTCTCGAGGAGGAACCACCGTTCATCATCGGTACATTGGCTGATACGTGGCACACGTGCGTGCAGCGCTTGAAGAGTTCGTCGATCGACGAACGCTCGATTCCTGCGTACGTCAATGTTTTGAACCTTGATGACGTGGGTTCGTTTAGCTCTGCCAAAGGGAGTCTCAACTCCGTTTCGTTCCCACGAAAACTGCGAAAGCAATTCATGGAGCGATTCGACAAGGTCGTGAAGCATCGTCGCAAGATCCAAGAAAAGGCGCTCGCTCCATCGCAGTGGCGGCCCTCGACGGCCACTCGCGTGCCTGCTCCGTCGTCGTCGTACTCGATCCGATCCAGCTTTTCGCAGCATAGCCAGTCAAAGGTGTCGAAAGACGCCGCTGCGGCTGCCGCTGCTGACGATGATCGAGCCGTATACGATGCCGAGTGCGCATCGGCATTTGTGACGGGCCTCCACGACTTTTACGATCGCTTGGGGTCGCTGAGCGCTGAGCGCGCGAAGAAACTGCAGGGCAAAAAGAAGCATTCGAAGCGACAGGAGTTCAAGTCGTGGTTCTCGTCGACCCACGAGTTCGATGCGTACGTCGACAAGTTCCTCGAGACAGCGATCTACCAGCGATACGAAGCTGCGAAGCTGTCTGGGGGCGCAATCGATTCGAGTATGATCGTGGGCAGTTCGCTGTCGCGCTCCAGCAGCACCGTTATCAATCCAAACGGACCGGGCGGCGGCGCGCCTCGATCCAGCAAGCACGCGCACGCGGTGCCCATGACGGCCTCATCTACGCACGCGCTGCTCAGCGGTGCGTCGCTTGCTCGGAGCTTCGGCAGTGTGAGCAGCAACAGCAGTTTCAACGGCCACTCGTCGACACATCACCAACTATGAGGGAGCCGGCGTGATGGCTCCTTTCCTCCCATTTGTATCGACGGTTTTCGAGTAGAAGACAGAAAAGTAGAAGCAGGAAGGACCTGGATCCGTATCTTCGTCGGTTGTGTACGTAGCGACCATTTGTCTAGGGACCATATTTATTTATCAAAGCCAAGCACAACAACAAGAGAACCGCGAATGAGAATGCAGTTCCCCTCGGAACGACTTGTTGTCTCTACAGACAAAGCCCCGAAAGCGACTGAATGGAAGCCACGACGGGAACCTCGTGGGCCACGGCCATGGCTTTCGCACGCGCATGGAGTTGCTGTCCAGGCACCCGAGTCCTTGTGAGCCCCTCCTGACATAGGCCTCATAAACCACCATGGAGCCGCACCTCACCTGGTCGACGCGGTACGCGACCGAGGCCTTGCCGGCTTTCACGGCCCACTGGAGCGGCGTCTTCTTGTGCTTGTCCGTGAGCGTCCAGCGCGCGCCGTGGCCCAGCAGCAGCCAGATCAGTGCCTCGTCGCCGGCTTTGCACGCGAGATGCAGCGGCGTGTACCAGCCCCAGGCGGCGCGCGCGTTCGCGTCGGCACCGTGCGCGAGCAGCAGCCTCGCCATCTCCAGATCGCGCGTGGCCACGGCGCGATGCAGCGGCCCGACGCCCGACTGTATATGCACCGTCATGCCGTGAGAAATGGCGACAGCACGGAGGTCATAACGGAGACCGTCGGCTGTATTGGAGTACCGTACCCATCGCACGCGGTGGAGAAGCGTCGGTGTCTCGCGGAGGCTCGCCTCGACGGCCTGGTGGTCGCCTCGGCTAATGAGCAGACATAGATCCACGGCGTCGTCTTGCACGGAAACGAGGGCCATTGTTGTGCGTTCAAGTCCCACCGCGACACGTTAACGGGGCACTGCCAAGAGGCGCGTTCATAACTTTCATTTGGTCACAATCGTCTAAGAATTCCATGTCCTCTTCACGCGCTTTGGTTCGAGAACCACGCGTGGTTCAGTACTTGGTCGAGCGTGATGCGCCCGCGCGGATCGGCGACAATGAGCCGCGCGACGAGCTGCTGTGCTTCCGGCGACACATTGCGCTCGCGGAGGCGGCGCGCCATGTGGTTCCAGTCGAGCGACAGCGAGTCCTCGAGCGTGAGCCGGCGGCGCGCGGCCTGGGCCTTGGCGAACGGGTGCTGGCCCACGAGCATCTGGTAGAGCAGGATGCCGAGGCTGAACACGTCGGCCGCGGGCGTCGGCGCGTCGTCCACGCGAAGCACGCGCTCCGGCGCAATGTACCCGGGCGTACCGACCATTCTCGTCGTTTGCTTGTCGTTCGGTGCGCGTCCGTCAAAGGCGCCGTCAAAGTCAATGAGGCACGCCTCGGCATCGTCAGAGACAAGCACGTTCTCGAGCTTGAGGTCGCAGTGGACAATGTCGTGCGCGTGGAGCACCTGGAGCGTCTCGGCGATCTGCTCGATGACGCGGCGCGCGTCGCGCTCGCGCATCAACTTGGTCGGCCCGCTCGCACTCAGGCACGCTAGCAGCGTCTTGCCGGCGTGGCGCGGCATGACAATCTCGACGTCCCGCGCGGTCTCGACCACGCGGTAGTCGCGCAGGAACGCCAGCGGCGCGTGCGCGGCCGCGAGCGGCACGAGTCTGCGGAGCATGGCGACCTCGGGGACGTTGTCGACGCGTGTGCGCAGGTGGGTCTTGACGACACACTCGTTGTTGGTCGTGGTGTGGCGCGCCACGAGTACGCGCGAGGCCGGGGTCTGCGCGAGACACGCAACGTCTTCGTGCGAGCGGCGCCACGCCGCCTGCGCGAGCGCGTCGCCCAGGAGCCGCTTCCAGATCGCGGCGTCGGCGCTCGTCGCGAAGCGGATCTTGATCCGCAACGAGTTGTCCGAAGAGCTCTTCACTTTGAGCGTCTCGAGGCTTTGTTCCACGGACGTGCCGGCCGGGAGCAGAAACTTGGTCGTGGTCGCGGAACAAAATACGGTCAAGAACGGCTCCGGGCAGGTCGTGAGGCGCACGCTCTTGCGCTCGGCGCGCGGCAGCTTCCAGGAGGAACCAAGACTAACGCGCACGTCGCGCGCGACGGACTCGAACCGCAGAACGGGCAACTCGATGGAACGGTTCTGCGCCGGCTTGGTGGCCGGGACCGGAACCGATTTCAGCGAGTTCGTGCAGAGCACTTTGACTGGAGACCGCGCCGGCGATATGGCCGCACTTGTGGGAGATGCGGTCGTGGGCTTGGGCGGCAGTGCGGACGAGGTCGTGGTGGACGCGATGCGGAACGAGTGGCGCCGCAGGTCGGCCGCCATCTTGCGCGTCGTGGGCGACGGTCCAGAGGGCGTGGGCCTCGGCAGCGTGAGTGTGGTCGAGAGCATTGGCGCTGGCGTGGTGGGCTTGCGCAGGGGCAGGCGAATGGCGTTGTGGTCGGCCATGGCGGGCAGTTTGCTCAGTAGCGTCGAAGTGGAAATGGAGTGTCGGCGGCGGCGCAGCGCCAGTGTTAGATGAGGAGGAAGCAGGGAGGAGACCTCGTCGGTGCGGTGGACAACGGGGGCCAGCAGCGCGAACATCGTGTAAGGTCGTGGCCGTGACGGGTGTGCTCACTTGTCGCGGAGAGAGAGAGATACAGGGGCACCTTCTTCGAATAATAAGACTCGATGGCCTGTCGCGTGCGCCTGGACCTAAACTCTTGGCGTCCGACCAGAGACACCCCGGAACACAGATGACGTTGCGGGAACAATCGCTGTGTCGGAACCGAATCACACGGTCGAGAGACGGATTTGTCGCAAAGCAAAAAATGTACCGAGTTTGTCGTTCCCCAAGCTTGGAACAACAGGTGTGTGTTGTCGAGACTTGCGCGCGAATCCAGAAATGAGAGTGTGAGGCACAAGGGAGGGCGAGAACAAAAGTGTTTTCGACGCAGGAGCGCCGTTGGGCAATTGGCTCGCGCGGCTTCTCTGCGAGTTCCCCGATTTTAGACTGCGTCCAGCAACTGCGAAGGTGTCGTGGGACGAAGCGGCACCCATGTCATGCGTTTCAAATATTCTTGCCGTTCCTCCAAAGAGTTCGTTTCAGATCCCGCTGTGGTGTGGCTGCATGGTTTTCCCCCCGCTGACTCGCGCGCCAGAACAAACCTAAGAAAAGAACGAAAATGGTCTGCGACAACGGCCCAGTTGTTGCTCCACGTCAAAACGCGTGTGCATTCGTCAGATGGAGCCGAGCATGTTCTGCCGATATGTGGAGACAAAAACTCAAACCCGCAAGAAATGAAAGGTCACTCCAGCTGCTGACGGGCCTCACCGATCATATCAGTCCCTTTTATTTTCCACGATTCTTAGTTAGACTGCGGTGGTGGATGGAGAGATCAACTGAGTGCGTGCAGGTAGGACAGTTCTTGACGATGCCTGTAGAAGGATCGGGCGTCAGAATGGCGTGATGTGATGAATATCGCCAGCAGGGGCTCCCGTACATCCAACTCCAAGCGGATCGGCGTGCAGCACGGAGCTGGCGGCCCCCGTCCGACCCTGGATGGGCCGGGACTAACCAAGTCGTACCTTGGCAAACTCGGAAACTAACCAAGTCTAACCCTGCGCTACCGAAGCCGCGGAACCGATCAGAACGCGCAACATCTATCCAGCATTTTGCTCCGGGTCTCCGACCAGGGGAGATGCTCGAAAGGACAATACATGTACAATACAAAGCGGGTGGACGGCCGCGCGCGCCAAACTGACGTTGAAGTCGCTGTGTGTCTGTGCTGTAAAGATCCGCTCGCATCTTATTGGTCAATGCGTCTGTGCGCACAGACGGCAAAAAAGGGCGTTGTCGAGTGAACTGACGTTGATCGCCAGACGCACGCCAGTTGACTTCACACGTCACAGGTTCGCAGGACTTAAAAGGCCACCCAGTGTGGATCACACTGTGTGATCTTAAACCGGGGGACGAAATCCCCGGTTTAACGCCTAGCGGCTCGTAGTGACGCATCAGCCCTGTCTCCTGATCTCATATTACATCTCATTGGTCAAAACATATAGCTAAGCTATTCCATTCGCTGAAATAAAGAATGTGACGTTTTTAGTCACCTTTTGGCTCGCGTCTTTGACACCTCCCAAACTGAACTCGCCCTCAGGCATAATAATCAGAAGAACAAGGGACCAAGCACACGACAAGAGATCGCGATGGTGTATTCCTCTGCGACATTGGTGGCAAGCATCGTGTCGGCGGCGGCCGTAGGCGTGGCGCTGGGTGCGTACCTCACGGCGCGTCACCCGGACGGCGAGGCGGGCGCGCTGCGCGGCCTGGCGTGCTGGCTCTGCGGCGGCGCCAAGCGCTTGCGTGCGCGCCTCCCCAAGCGCTTGATCCTCGTGCGCCACGGCCAGTCCGAGGGCAACATCGACCCGACCCTTTACTGCACTGTGCCCGACAATGCCATGCATTTGACCGCGCTGGGCTTTGAGCAGGCTGTTGCGGCCGGCCACAGCATCAAGAAAATTATTGGCAACGAGACTGCGGTACGTTGTCTCCCTTTCGTTAGATCGCAAGATCAATCATGACTGACATTGGACTGTTGTTGTATTTGAAAGCGCTTTATTGTGTCGCCGTACATCCGCACGATTGAGACGTTCCAGGGCATTATCAAGGCCTGGGGTGCCAAGTGCTCGGAGGTCCCGTGGAGTGAAGAGCCGCGGATCCGCGAGCAGGACTTTGGCAACTTCCAGGAACCCGTCAAAATCCGTGAGGGCAAGGCCCAGC
>JAADXJ010000859.1:0-13633 GCA_023337735.1 Pythium biforme
CGTGCCTCCCCCCATGAGTGGAGAGGGTTCAGCGCGGCGAAATGGGTTTGTTCTGGCCCCTCTATGGATTGTCCGCCGCGGCATGGCAAGGCTACTGAATGTACCCTACTGTCTGCCTTTAGATCCACGATCCACGGGGGCGCGGTGGATGATTCGCGCTTACTGCTGGCGAGTGGGAAGATGGCGAGAAGCATGCTGCACACTTCCGAAGTTTGAAGCTCCTTACGAACGCGCGTGTAGTATGTTCCAGGTTATTTTATCATCACCCTTTTAGGCTCGCAAGACGCTCATCAAGGTCGTATCTAAACGCCCTTGATGAGTCGCATCTTGCGAGCCCACGAAACAAGGAACTTCCTTCTTTTCTCGGTATTGGTTCATCGAGTACCCCAAAAACAGATACACCATTACGGTATCCAAGCTGCGAACGATGGATGAATATCCGGCTTTGTGGTGTGGTGCAGGCGTTCAAGTGGTCTTGTTCGGTCCGGTGGAATCCACCGGACCGACGGTTCATCCACCGTGGATGGACCGTCCGTCGTGGGATGGGCGGCTTTGGATTACATAGTACAGTACATTTCGCGTTTGTAAAGGGGGCGCCAAAAGGCGGCTGCGTTCGCTGTTGCTCTCTCGCACTGGGCACAGCTGAACCGGAGACTTCAACTTACCTATGGACATCACAAAGGGTCTAGTTTGTGTCCCTTGTTGAAGTCTTTTACGGTACTACTGTTAAGGCGAGCTGATCGCAGTCGTGTGGCTCACAACGCCAACACAGTGGGTGCATCTGCTAGGACCCACTCACCAGAGCGGTCACAACTTCCACCACGTCGATCCGTACACCTCCTGCCTCGTCGCTTGTTGACACCTGACACGCCGCGATAAGGCCAAGCCGATCTGATGTACACCAGTGCGCCAGTCTGCGTTTTGTGTGGAGTGCAGTGAAGCAGACAAGCCGTGGAGGGCTCGTCATTGCTAGAGAGAGAGAGAGAGAGAGAAGCCATGAAGAGCATCGCACGAACGAACAACCACTTTCGGCAGAGACTAGGAGTGAGATATACACGTTTGGTCCACCGCACACATGGCCACAGCAGAAACGCTGAATCGCGGTTGGGCTAGTGAGTCGACGATGTCGAGTGATGGCGTTAGTTCTCGGTGTCGCACTCGAGCAGTGAGGAGGAGGCAACCGCGGCCTGTGTGCCACAAAAAGTCGCGAGCGGTGAGAGCGACGAGCGGGAGAGAAGCAGCGTCGGGCGTGCTGGGAAACACCACAAAGCTCGGTCGAGTGTGCCGCCCGGCGCTGAGACCGTCCTCTTCCTTGCATTGGACTCGGCGCGTGACGCACCCAGCGCATCCATGGTGGCCAGGACGTCCCCCATTGAGGCTGTCCTCTTTCCACAAGCACAAGTGGCCCACACACTTGTTGGTCTAGTTCTATGACGAGGAAGAACACTTCAACAGCGGAAGACTCGCAGAGCAGCAAGATCGAGGAGACCAACTTCCAAACGGTGGTCAGATGCGTAGCCATATCAGTTCTCAAGGGTCCTTGTTCGACAGACTGGCTCGTTCTGCCGCAATCCGCCAATGTATGTATGAAGGGCAATCAGTTCTGTTGCCTCCGTTGGTGTGATGCCAGCTGCACGCGTCTGGGTGGGTTTTTTCACAAGATGATGCATCGAACAGAGGGTCCCAGAGGTGCCGCAATCCGGACCCCAAGGTCCTTACCGGCGTCATCCGGACCCCGTCGCCCTGACCGCCCGATACGCGCGTCGGGGGTGGCGCACGGCAGCTGGTCTCTTCTCTTTCCGTCGTTCGTGGACCAAGGCGGCTCACCACGACGCGGCTGAACTCTTTTCGTTCTGCCAGACGGTTCTCAACCACACTGTCCCAGCAATACCGTACTTTACGAGCGCGGCGACCAGCCGACGCCACGCTCACCGCCAAGGGCACACCAGCGTTCAGGAGTCTGAACGGTTGCCGAACACTTGCGTCACCGAGAGGCAAGGGCCTCCGGTGGACCTCGCAGACTTCGCCCTGGTCGTGCCTCTACGTTTTAGCCTCGCAATGTGTGGCCGACGGCGTCCGTGGGCTCCCTTGTCGTACCTGGAAACGAATGGTGTCTTGGCGCCAGTGGCAGGAGAACGCTGAATTCGTAGAAGAGGGCGTTACTCGTGCGAAGGCCAGTGGTTAAGGATACTTTGATCACTTTCAGGACTCAGCTTGGCAGGTTCCTCATTCAAATCGCTGGAAGAATTCGCTGAAGCCATGGACTTGTATCGGTGCTGTTAATGTCAGTAGCGAAGCCAGCGTTTCTAACGATCTCGTGGACCCACAGTGGTGACCCAGATCGTGGATGAACGGTCTTAATGGTCCTCGTGACTCTGCGGCGGCAGTGATTTCCCCCACAGCCGCCACGTTACGGTCCCTGTATCCGATGGTCGCCCCACGCAGCTGAACGGCCTCTTCAAGGATCGACAGATGGCCCCAACGTGCCAGTCACTGCACGCGTGTTGTCCACACTCATCGGCTTCAGGAGAGAGTCCCTGCTGGAGAGACCTCAACCTGGGCGTGCAGCTGGTGCGCCACTCATGTGGCTCTGACTGCGTGCAATGTGGCCTTCCATACTCAAACGGCTCACGCAGATGCGCTGCCCCTTTGCTTTTGACAAGACGCTTACGTCCGTAGACGCCCTATACCTACCTACTGCCCAGTGGGATAAAAACCGAGGCAGCAATGTCAAGTGTCTCGAAATCCTAGAGCCTCATTCCCAAATCGGATCCAGGAACCACACTTTCCTACCAACCAAACAACCACAACAATGGACTCCCCGACCTGTCCGCACTCGATGATCACGATGCTCCCGGGCTTCCCCACGAAACCTGCCTCGTCGTACGCCAACGAGCACGACGCGCGGCCGCACAAGTGCCCCAAGCCGGACTGCTTCCAGCGCTTCAAGCGCCGTTTCACGCTCAAGGAGCACATCAAGACCCACACGGGCGAGAAGCCCTTCTCGTGCCCGGTCAAGTCGTGTGGCAAGACCTTTACGACCTCGGGCAACCTCGCGCGCCACAAGCGACTCCATCCGTGGCTCAAGCCGCAGGTGTGCCTGCTCGACGGTTGCGACCGGTCGTTCTCGAACGAGATGAAGCTCGAGCGCCACATGAAGACCCACTTCAAAGGCCCGCGGGCCGTCCAGACGTGCCCCATGGCCCACTGCAGCAAGCAGTTTAGTACCACGGGCAACCTCACGCGCCACATGAAGCAGCAGCACAGCGACCTGTCGCCGCACTCGGACTCGGACAGTTCAGTGCCGCGCGTGAGCAGCCCCAGCGGCGTGGACGGCGATCTGTCTCTAACTACGGTGGCGTGCTTTGGCAGCGGCCGTATGTACTACGACGCGTCGCGTGCGTTTAACCCGCTCATGAACGAAGTCTCGGACGTGAGCGACGAAGAGCTGCTCGCGACGCTGCAGTGTCTGTTCTAACTTCGTGGCCGTGTATAAGAGTCGAAGCGACTCGATATCTGTGCGTTCAGTCTGGGTTTAAATGTTATTAGCGGTTGATATGCCAATAAAATGCTGCAGCATTCGACGCGTGTGTGTTCTTCCCGCTTCGTTGGTCTGGCGTCACGATATCCGTCGACCCTGGGGAGATCAACTCGAGCGAGGGAGAGAGAAAACCAGAGACAGCGACAGTGACAGAGAGAGCTTGGGGTCACGGCAGCTGGCGTAGGATAGAAGTAGCCATATTCACTTATAGGGGGTCCAACACTGTCTCTTGGTCTCAGCCAGCGTTCAAGCGGGACTTTGCGAAGATGCCATCCCCACCATATTCCCTCGGACAATACCGACCGGTTATAATGCGTGGGCAACTACAGGATCTCCCTTGGTGCTTGGGAGTACTTTTGAACAGCACTGGTTATCGTCCATAGGGAGTTCTCCCGTCGCGAAGTGCGCTTGTTCATCAATTGAGAGAGCGCCGTGCATATATCCTGGGGCACATCACCTTGGCGGTCGATCGCTAGTGACTGCCATGGAACAGCGCACGCGTGGACGGTGCTCCTGGAAGTATCAGCAGCAACCACTGTGGTTTTCATGGCGCCGACCGGGTCGCCGTAATTTGTGCGCAGACACAGGTGGGTCGACAAGCCGAAATGCGCCCTCTTCGAGTGGCGCTCGAGCTACTTCTCGGTAGCCGCAATCGACGATGCGGCACTCGAGCGTGGTCGTGAGCCACGGATGGACGTGCAGGTTACCCGAAGTCGTGACGCGGTTGCGGCATTCAGCACAGGACACACGCAAGGTTTGGCGCCCGAGTGGGTCTCGACGTACTCCTTGGTCGTGAAGCGGCGCTTGAATGGACGCGGGACAGCTATATCCACGGGACACACGTGTGGACGCAAACGGTCCTAAGGATCGTCCGACAAGACGTCGAGGTTGTCGGTGTCGCTGGCCTGTCTGAGCCGCGTGGGTCGTCAACAGCCGACATGGTCATTGTTCCTTGCTTCCGTCAACTAAACGGGACGACAGAGAGCGCGATCGAGCGTCTATCCCATTCCAGAGAGCGACGCCAACTTCCGACGAGTGTGCTCGCGTGCGTCTAAAAGTTCAATCGTTCCTGCCACAGGGCGCTTCCATACCGCAAGCTGGTACATCTAGTACAGCCGTGAGGCCAGTGAAACGCCACTGTGGGCGGCGTTCACCGGACCCACTCAGTCAATCCCATTCCGATGCTCAGCCACACATTGCCCTGAGCGAAAGTCTCACAGTGCCGCCCACGAGTTCGTCGACAGGTTCTCCCGCGGTTGAGTGACCAGTGGCCACTGTGGAAACGGACCACAGCGATGTATCGACCATCTGATGTGGAAGCGCGGCCGTGATCGCGTGCCTGCTGGTTGGTATGTTGACGCCGGCGAGACCAAGTCTCTCTCCACCTGTGGCCCTGTGATTCACAGTGTGAAGCCACAGGCTACTGATGCTCAGATGGCAATGCTCAACCGTCGACCGAAGATTGGATTGGTGGGTATTATCATAGAGGCGCCTCGGTCGTCGACGTCGACGTCTCAACACGGTGCGCCAGTGCTAGCCACCGCTCAGGAACGTTGCCGCTGTCGTGATGCGTGCGGCCGTGAGCGCGCGTATTGTAGTTACCGCCGAGGTTATAGGTCACAACACTCCGTGTCATTTTCAACATTGAGCAAGCAGTGCTGTACCGTTCCAATCTGGCCGCGGCCTTTCTGTGCGTCTTTCGTTTGGGCGACAAGTCGCGAGTGGTCACACCAGATGCCCAGACATTCGAGGGTCACGAGCGCGCGGCCGTCATCTAGAGGAGGTCGGCACCTGCGTGCACTTGACAAAGGGACTGTGGCCGGCACGACGAGAGTCGATCGTCATCATGCGTTTCGTTGTTGAGTCAAGGCACTGCCGAACGACGTGTCGACGCCACCCAAACATATACATAGAAATTCCAGTAAGACCGGAGGAGCACACAAGTCGCCGAGTCCGTAGACCACCAAAGTCAGCGCGAAAGGCGCCCCACGAATCCTATCGGACGGATCAGAACGGCATGTCGCGACCCAGTCGAGTCCGGCAGCTTGTTTGGTGCGAGCCCCTGCATTTGTATTTGTACGGACCGACCATCAAGGTGACGCGTGTGAAATCGTTGCAGTATCCTCAAACTCAAATCGGCTTTACGGTGTGACGTCGCCCGCATCACACGTGACTTGCTCTCACTGTGCTCACGACGGGATTGCAGTGACATGTGGCTGGTCATGGACTTGTCCATTCGCACGCTTTGACGCTGACTGAGTGTACTTTCTCGGAGTTATTATAGTATTAATACCAGCGTAGATAGTCGGTGGATGCTGTCTGAGAGCTCTCATTCACGCGGTAGCGTCAGCGGTGTGGCTCGCCCCAACCTCCCAGCATAGTTCTTCGTCGTCTTACAAGCGCCATTGCCGAGCCTCTACGGTTTCGCCAGGCGTTTTCAATGGTATCACATTGTGTGCGAGATCTGATCCCTCCCGCCACGACCCAAGGGATCCCCTGCCCCCTTGGAAACTATTGGTTGCACAACTGCAGCTTGTTGTCGACAGCGAGGGTCATGTAGACGGCAAGGACGTTCTCCACATTGCAGACGACTCTTGAGGAGAGCCGCGTGGGCTGTACACAACTCTGCAACAGGTGCAGTTCCCGATCCACCTGAGCGACCGAGTATGCTTGTGAGCGATCATGTCGACCATCTTGTTCTGTGCCCTGCATGGTCAAAGATCGCTGAGAAAAGCAACCCCTCTCCTGTCGACTAGACTTTTGTTTGAAGGATCTTTTCGTGTAGAGATCAGAAAGGCGTCTGTCAGCCAGTGAGAATGTCCTGGCAGTGGGCTCGGGAGGGCAGGAGAACCACTGTAGTCTTCCGGTTGTGGGAAAATGACGCCACACGCACGCACGAACGTCGACTCGACTGTCTTGAAGACAGAGACGAAACAACCGCCCTTCCACTTCGCCGCTGCCACGCCCATGCGATCCAACGCGATGGGCAATGCGCCCTCCGGAAGAAATCCGGTTCCGTTTGTGCGGGCGTTCGATCGAATCGCGTTCGTACCTAACGCACACAAGAGCCTCCGACGGCATGTGGTCTTAATGGTGGGCGGCGTCAGCGCCCGTACATCTCGTGGTTCGCCGCCCAGACACGTCAGAATCCCCGTCTACACGCTGGAGGAGAGTGCGACAGCTGCGTCGCCCCTTGCTGTGGAGGAGCATTCTGGTGAGGACCCTCGCTGGGAGATCTCGATCTCTTCACAACGCGATTTTCTCGGTACGCCACACAACTCCTCCCGCAGCCAACATGGAATACACACCGAGCAACCAAGACTACGACGTGCTCCAGGGTGCGCGGTCGCGGTCGCGGACGCCTTCCTCCCCGTCGTCTTCGGAGTCGATGGCCGAGGACAGTGCACTGGAGCACCGTCCATTTGCGTGCACGTACCCGGGGTGTTCACGGAGCTTCAAGCGCAAGTACACACTCAAAGACCACCTCAACGCCCACTCGGGCGAGAAGCCTTTTGTATGTCCGGTCACAGCGTGCGGCAAGAGCTTCACGACGTCGGGCAATTTGTCGCGGCACAAGCGACTCCATCCGTGGCTCGATGCGCCGCTCCCGTGCCTCGTCGACGGTTGCGGCTGCGAATTCCCGAGCGACGAGAAGCTGCAACGCCACATGCAGAGTCATTTCGACGCCGCAGGCGAGTTCTACCGGTGTGAGATCGGCACGTGCGGTCGCGTGTTCACGACGTCGGGCAACTTGCGGCGCCACATCAAGCAAAACCACAGCGACGCGCTGGTCGGCGAGCAGGCCATGGCACAGTTGTTGCCACGTGCGACAGCGCGCTCGATTTCGACCCAGGTGCCGATGCCTGATATGGCCATGGAGATGCGTGCGGCTCCACTGCCGTATCCGCGCGCGACGGAGCGCGGGTTGCCGTCGGACCACGAGATCCTCGACGCACTCACGTGCCTCTTTGACGAGGACGAAAAAGAACGCAGCTATGCACCAGGGCCATTCGAGAACAGCCAACGATAACCACAAAACTCCCAGCAAAGTCGCGTCTCCATTGCACCACCACACAGTAAAATCCTACAGCGTGAATAATAAATCGAGTAGAGATCAACTGCTTTCAATGATACTGTGAGGGCACAGGGACCTCAACAAGGACATATCGCCGACGTCGCATGGACCCTGTGGAGGCCAACGCGACTGACGGCTCAGCCCACGCCATCCGAGATGATCAAGACGCGCTATCGTCGCGTCGTTGGTCGTTCGCGAGCAGGTCACCAGATGGCGCGTGACGTCAGTCCGCCTGTCAGACTGCACATAGCACGGCCGCAGTTGTCATATGTACCCATATCGGATTCGGCAGGCTCGGACACTCTCGAACCCACACCCACAGCTTGCCGAGATCAGGTTGGTTCAGTATTCGATGTATGTATGTGTCGCCCATACTAGACTTCAGTACTTCGTCTATCCCGTCCAGCGCTCTCTTTGGCGGCAAAGTTTGGTCTGCCGTGGTGGGAGGCGGTGGTAAGTAGATACCATCTGCGGCCAAATTCGTCCGTAAAGGCACGGCAGACACCGGGAACCCCTGCGTCGGGATCATCCAAAAAGCTGTCGGTCGCTCATACATCGACGGCAGGACTGGGGCTGCCCAGGCGCTTGCACCCCAGATGCTGCGAACGCAGGTCATGGAATGCGTGGCTCAGCCCCACTGACCCGTCAGCCGGATCCCGGTGATCAACGTAACGATGATGGATGGCGAGGCTCCTCTCAGCCTCTGTTGCAGCGCCACGGACGGGGTTTCCCAGACTGCTGTACGCCACTCTGTAAACATTTGCTTACCACGCGCTACGCTCGCTTGCGATTCTTCGACGTTCTTCTGCACCTTCCCTCGCTCTCCGCCCGCGGATGGCGCCTCCTGTCGCACGTTGGAGGGACACTCGCAGGCCTGGAACATCTCTATCAGTTGTGAGGCAACGTGATGCCGAAATCACTCGGCGTGGGAAGCTGAGTCCGGTTCCCACGCTTCGCAGACCCAAGCGCCAATTCATGGGAAAGCGTCCCACGCTCACGACTGATGAGTGCTGCGTCACGTGGCCAATTGGGGCATGAACCGCGTTCACTCACAGTACAGTAGGAGAGTTACAGTAGAGCGGCCCCCAGCAGGCCTTTGGATGCTTCGACGGCCTCAGCTGCTCGACAGCGTACGTCCGTTGAAGGGTGTCCTCTGCTAGCGCGCCACGTTGACTTCGACCGCGAGGAGAGACCTCGCACTTGAGGATTCTTGCCCATCGTCGATGCATTGACAGCGCGAGCGGGAACCTTTCGAACTTCCACCGACTTGGGTTCCAAGAGGAGTGGATACGTTGGTCCATGGACTACCGGCGAAGATGATACGCGTCGTTGCGAAGTCTGCCGGGATTTTGGCGGCTCCCAAAAGCCCAAGTGCACCCCATTGACATCCTGTCCTTTGCGACCCTTGTCAAATGCGTCTTGTTGCTCACAATGGAAGTCATGAGCATGCGTCCACGGGTGGGGGGTTGATCTTTCATATGGTGCGGCTTTCTGTCACAGGCTTCCGCCACCTGGGCGGGCGACATGAACAGCTACAAACACAACAGATGCACCTGTGCGACTCCACGACCAACGGCATCACACGGAGATCGCGGCTGACAGTGAGCACTGTAGCACAACCGCTACCCTGTGGCCACTCCCAGTGAAGCAAAGTTGTTGGTCTTTTTTTCTGTTGAACCGTGAACGCCTCATAGCATTGGGCGTCTCAGATACGGTCACTGACCCACCGTGCGTCCATTGCGTTCCGTCGTCGTTGAGAGGGTCACCTGTCTGCCACGGCTGCCGACAAGCAGAAGCTCTTTCAACCCCTGGTGCTGTCGCGCTCGCTTTCCGAGCGACCGATCAAAAGGCCGGGTCCATCTGGATCCACGGTTGGGCTCAGCAGGGGCCTTTGCTCAGGAGAAGCCCCTTTGGAACAGAAGAAAACCCCAAACTGTCGTTCGACGAGATCAAATCGTTCTTGAAACCAACCTCAAGCCCCATGCCAATGCTCGCTCTGAGACGCACAAGCAGCAGCACTGGCTTGTACAATCCGATCACAACCATGGCGCTCATGATCCTGTTTAACCTCCATACCATTTCGATCGCTTTCGTGGCGTCTCCATGGCCCACGACTTTGGTCAACAGCCCTCGCCGGACCCTCGTTGGTCCGTGTCCTCGACCGACTCGGTGGACGATGTCGCCGAAATGTTGCTTCGCCCACACGCGTGTCCGTTTCCAGGATCCCCGCAGCGCTTCACGCGCAAGTAAACGCTCAAGGACCACTACAAATCCCACACGGGTGAGAAACCTTTTGTGTGCCCGTCCGCGCGTGTCGCAAGACGTTCACGACCTCGGGCAATCTCTCGCGCCACAAGCGACCACTGCACCCATGGCTTGATAGGCCACTCCAGTGTCTCCATAAATTGCGCTCAATAGACTCCACTTGCATCATCATCATCATCACTCCAGTGTCTCGTGGATGGCTGCGGCAGCGAGTTCCCGAACGAAGAGAAGCTCGAGCGCCAGATATTTGAGCCACTTTGGGGAATCGTCGATCCACTGCTGCAAGGTTCCGGCATGTGGTCGCGTATCCAGCACGCCGGGCAACGTGCGTCGTCACATGAAGCAGGGTCACACTCATCCGACGACGCATCGGCAGGAGAACCACCACCACCAA
Organism: Pythium biforme; assembly: GCA_023337735.1. Lineage (NCBI taxonomy): Eukaryota > Oomycota > Peronosporomycetes > Pythiales > Pythiaceae > Pythium > Pythium biforme. The sequence continues at coordinate 10,276 of JAADXJ010000859.1, forward strand.
GAGCCAGCTTTGTTCAGATCAAGACGGAGCCAAGGACGCGCCCTATGGGGATCCCGCCGCGTCTCGCCCAGGTCATCCCACGTGGGAATCACCCGGGGGGCATGACGAGCAGCTCCTTTGCAGCGCGTCGTTTGCCTCCACGGGCTCAGAACCTGCTGCCCAGCGACGAGGAGCTGCTCGAGACGCTCGCCTGTTTGTTCGACGATAAGGATGTCCCCGTGCACACCACGCCGCACAAAATGCGGTACGATATGAGCCATTGAGGAGCATGTAGTCCGCTACACAAGAGCTCACCCGCCGTGCGACGATGTCCAAGTCCTATCTGTAGAATCCGTTTCCCACGTATAAACCCGATGAGAATGTCTAGCCTCACTGACCACTGGTATGGCCTTGTCTTGCTCCTTTCATACTTGTCACCTGCAGCCGTTGAGCTTATCCTGATCTCGGAGTGTTGATCGGTTCACTCACGTGCAGCCATATCATCTTGGACAGGGTACCGGATGTGGGTCCACTGGCAAGGTGCAGCGTACGATTCGTTTCCTTCCATTCTTCTCGACCGGCGAACGTTCGCGGGGTAGAGGAGGGTGGAACCCAAGGGTACCACTGCACGCCAGCGCTCGGTGGGTCTCGGGTCGTGGTGTCGCCGTGCCTTCAGGTTTTGTGGCAGTGTTTTTGTGGATACGCAAGGGCAGGAGCCGTCGCAGCAATCATCCGTTTGGTGGGAGCATTCGCGTCGACCCACCGCCGCCGTCTTCAACGTCCTCCCACCGTCGCCAGCAAACTGGCTACTAGTGGACACCACTGAGCGAGCTGACGTCACTTGTTACACTGCGGGAGGCGCATTCGCTGCGCGTTCGTCTCCAGCGCAATCGCTGCGATATCCACCCAGAGGGCTGGGTGCTGCCTCTGAGCGGAATCTTTCCACACCGATCCCCATTGCAATGGCCACCCACTCTGGCAGTCGCTGACAGAGACGGTTCGGGCGTCCAACTCGGTGTATGTGAGAGAGAGTCTCAGAGCTTGAAGCTGAATTTTTGGCGGTACGGAGCCGTCCATGTCCGACGCGCCCGCGTCGGCGATCGGGGGAACAAGTAAGAGCGAGCAAGCTATGCGTTCAGTTGGCGTACAAGTCCCGCGTGATCTCGAAGCAGAATCGCGTGTGAGACTCGATCCTGCTCGTGAGTCTCTGCGACGGCCACACATTGGGAATCCACCAGCAATCACATCATCGGATCTTTCTCCCGGACGGGATCTTTTGAGAGCGGAGCCACGGCCTCTCCGCCACCGATTACTTGTAGGTTGACGCATCTGGATCCAAGTGCTATGGATCGCACGAGAGGCCCCACTAGCCCCACTATTTTACATGGCCAAGTGAAATCCTCCAATTGGTCGAGTTGGCGCCCTTGTCGACCAGCGGAAGCCTCCAATGGTATCAGCACTTTTTCAGATGTGGAATCTCGTTGGTACTGGAATCGTACGGTTGCTGTTTGCATCTGAGATGATAATAACGTCGTAATGATGGCGTTCCCCGCCGCGTCCTGCAGGCTCTTTTTCCATCGATCCCCATCCACTCACGCACTCAGCTTGTGTATGCCTCTTCCTCGCGTCCTTGAACACCGATGACGCGCCGAGGGATTCCTTTGGAAACCATCGACGCCAGAGACGCACAGCCACTCTAGCAGATGAGGTGGTGAGAAGATGGATGCGGAGGAATGCGTGACTGGAAATGCTCATAGGATTGAGCGAACTCTTTACACGGCAATGGCAACGACTACACGACACAACAACTAGGCTGGGTAGAAACGTTTAGAACAGGCACTGGAGCGTCGCCAGCAGCTCGTCGTCGTTCACGTCCGAGATCTCGTCGAGCAGCGGGTTGAACGCGCGCGACGCGTCAAAGTGGATGCGTTCAAAGGCCACGAACGGCGACGCCTCGATCGGGGCCACGCTCGCGTCGACCGCGCACGGCGAGCCAACTTTGCGGAGGTGCTTTTTGTGGTGTCGAACGAAGAGCATCCCGTCGTCCGAGTCGGAAAGCGAGAGCTCGTGGTGCTGCTGCTTGAGGTGGCGCGTGAGGTTGCCCGTGGTACTAAACTGCTTGCCGCAGTGCGCGATCGGACAGGTCTGCACGACCCGCGGGCCTTTGAAGTGGGTCTTCATGTGGCGCTCGAGTTTCATCTCGTTCGAGAACGACCGGTCGCAGCCGTCGACCAGACACATCTGCGGCTTGAGCCACGGGTGGAGCCGCTTGTGGCGCGCGAGGTTGCCCGAGGTCGTAAAGGTCTTGGCACACGACTTGACTGGGCATGTGAAGGGCTTCTCGCCCGTGTGGGTCTTGATGTGCTCCTTGAGCGTGAACTTGCGCTTGAACCGCTGGAAGCAACCGGGTTCCGGACAGCAGTACGGCCGGTCGATGATGTGGGAAGCGTTGGACGGGGATAGTGTTGGTGGCGTGGGGAACGGAGGCATTCGCATCATGGCCGTGAGGAAGGCAGGCGAACTGGTCGGTGAGTCCATGGGTGTCGTTGTTAGGAGATAGATGTGAGCTCGAGGCGACGGATTTGGGAATGGGGGACCGGAAGCCTCGCCCTGTGATCCCGTGAAACAGTGAAAGCTAGAAGGGGGCGGAGACGGAGGAGCCGCGTATTGAAAAGATGAATGTTGGATCGGCCGCACCGTACCGTACAGTGCGGTTCGGTGGCAGTGACGAGGGAGGAGGGGAGGGGACGACGCTCACACGCGACGGGACAGCGCGTCTCGCGTCGGACTGGTTCAAGCTCGTCTGTCGCAGTGGTCGAAGATCACTTGTGGGCCACACGTTGTGGCCGGGGCCAGCTGGGAAGCCGCGCTGAAAGAACGGCTCAACGAAAAGGTTTCCAAGGTAACTAACGCATCCCACTCATAAAATACGTACCCACAGACACACTCGTCTGTCTGCGGTTTCCCGGCTGGGCGTGACGGCAATATCATGAGCGAGCAGAGGCCCTATATGAGGGCAAATCCGTCGGAGACTCAAGGCAATCTAACGTACATGCGGTGGACCGCACCACTGCGTGCTGTGGGCAGCTGTATAGGCGTCCAGCTAAGCGAGTGGTCGTAGCTCGAGCCCCAGACGATCGGCCGATCCAGCGCTTCAATTGATTCCGCTCGAGGGCCGACGTCAACGGGGAGATCTCTCTACAAACTCGGCAGTCTTTCGCCGCAGCCGCCCTGGTGAAAAACGCAATCGCATGCACTCAATCCCTCACGGGTGGGACGTTGAAGCTGCTGGTGGGGTTTTGGTTTTACGAAGACGGTTCGTCGAAGACCACGATGGAGCACACTCGACAACGCGATGCATGGGGATTGCCAAGCGTTC
>JAADXJ010000860.1:0-13626 GCA_023337735.1 Pythium biforme
TGCAAAACAGATTTGCATGTTGATCTCTTCCCTCTGTGCTCGGCACACTTACTGTTAGTAAAGTTCACTGCAAGTTCAGACGGCTGCGACCAATCGAGCACCGCGGATGATTTCGACGATCGGGTCCCTTCGTGGCATTTCAACAATCGCCACGAGCTTCTCGCCCTTTCAATAATGGATCTAGCAGATCCGATGGCGATGATCCGTTGCCTATCCAGCATGAACCAACCACCTGGTACTCCGGCGCCAAGATGGTCGATGATCTCCGTTTCGGGTGGGCTCCCAGGCACTCGGGGCACACTGGAGACTTGGCATTTTCTACCCGTGCGAGGCGATAGAGAGAGAGAGAATAACAACAAGAGACGGGCAGACTCGGTGAGGCTTGCATGCGAAACTTAGTGTGGATCCACGGCCTCGCCTCTGGTGAGGCGCCTGGTTATGTACAACCGGACGACCACTCATCGCCTCACAGCCAGCTGCTCTCCTCCCGCGCAACCGTGACTGGTCCGCTTGGCGCAATTGTTGACAAGCAGCTCCGTTCGGCTCCCCTGGCTCTCTCTGGAAGTCGGGCTCCTCTCGAGAGCCCCCTCAAGTGTAGATGCGTTGCGAGAGCGGCACCACTGGGAAACCAACGAAACGTGCGACGGTCTCACTTATCAATCGGCCGCCAAGCCCCCATCAACACCCCAGCGTAATGACAGCACAAGACTTTGCAGCGCTCAAGACACCACCGGCGACGGACATCGCCCCGCCGACCGACAAGGACGCGTGGGTAGGCCCAACGGCCACGGCGCTGCGCGTCTGCACGCTGCTCGCGATGGCCGTGTTCATCTTTGGCAACATCGCGACGTGGGCACCGCTCTTCGAGCTGGAGCTCATCCACACGTTCACTGGTTGGTGGAATGGGTACCCGCACGGCGACACCGCTGGCGGCCACTCGGGCAGCAGCGGCCACGCCGGCCACGCCGGCAGCATCATGGACACGGGCGTGCAGCGCGAGATCTGGCACACGGGCCACACCGAGATGGTGCGCCCGACGTTCCTCTTCCTCTTCTGTATCCTGCCGTTCTTCATCGGCGTGCTGCTGATCGAGGCGCTGCGCTTCGTGGCACCGGCCCGCCGTGCATCGTCCAAGCTGCTGTGGTCGACGGCGCTCGTGCTGCGCCGCAAGCCAACGCTCCCTTTTCTAGGCGTGTCGCGCTTTACCATCGGCGAGTGGCTCTTTGGCGTGCTGTACGTGATCGGCGGCAACGTGCTGTGCTTCTGGTACCAGTGGGACCGCCGCATTGACATGGCGCGCGCCGCCAAGAACCTCACGACCACCAAGTACTGGAACATCATCGGCATCAGCAACGGCTACTTGTGCATCTACAACATGGCCTTTCTCCTCTTACCGGTCACGCGCAACTCGGTCTGGATGGAGTTTTTCAACATCTCGTACGCCAATGGCGTCAAGCTCCACCGCTGGATGGGCTTCGCGGCCGTGATCACGGGCGTGATCCACACGGTCGGCTACTGGGTCAAGTGGGTGCGCGACGGCACGTGGCAAAAGTACCAGCTGCCGTGCTTCCACTGCGACATCACCGTGGACCCGGCCGGGTACTACCCGTGGTTCAACACGTTTGGGCTCATCTCGGTCGTCGCTATGCTGCTGATGATCCCGACGTCGCTGCCGGTCGTGCGCCGCAAGCTGTACGAGTGGTTCTACATCTCCCATTGGGTGCTGTTCCTCATCTCGTTCTTCTTCGCGATCCTCCACTGGGGCCAGATCCTCTGGTGGATTCTGCCCGCTGGATTGCTCTTCTTCGTGAGCCGCGCGGCCTCGAGCTGGAACGGACTCGCGCCCGTCGCGGTCCACCGCTGTGCGGTCATTGGCGATGAAGGCAGCGGCGAGCTCGTGGAGCTCGTGGTGCAGCGCGTGGCCTCCTCGACCAGCTACGACTTTAAGGCCGGCAACTTTGTGTACCTGAACGTGCCCGCCATTTCCAAGCTCCAGTGGCACGCGCTCACGATCGCGTCGTCGCCGCTGAGCAGCGCCACGCACTTGACGTTGCTGGTCAAGCCGCTTGGCGACTGGTCCACGCAGTTGGTGGCGCATGCCAAGCAGTGTGACAAGCCGGTTGTGTACATGGACGGCTTCTACGGCGCGTCGCTCGAAGTCTACGACGAGTACAAGACGCTCTGCCTCATTGGCGGCGGGATCGGCGTCACGCCGCTGCTCGCCGTGCTCGAGCACATTGCCGCCCACGTGAGCAAGCACCGTGGCGACTGGGCCGCGGCCAAGCAGCCGCGCGTCGTGTTGGCGTTGGCGTTCCGCGAGCTGGCACTGCTGCGCGCCGTGGCGCCCGTGCTGCTCCAGCTGCGCGAGCTCGATCCGACCGGCGCGTTCTTCCAGACCACGTTGGCGTCGTCGCAGGTGCCGAGCGATGCTACGCTGGACGCGTCGATCGACTCGGCTGCGACCAAGACCGAGGAGAAGAAGGCGGCGGCAGCAGCTTCCGTGTCACCCGCCAAGCCCACGCGCGCGTTCTACGAGCCGCTACGCTCTGGCAGTTCGCTGCGCGTGACGCTGTTCGTCGTGCTGTACGCCGTCGCGGTGCTCGTGGTCGCCGGCATCCGCTGGGGCAACGGCGCCGTGCAGGGCGACAACCGCCCGGAGCTCTGGCCGCTGCAGCGCTCGGTCGAGATGCTCGTGTTCTGTGCGACCATCGCCGTCGCGTACGCGTTCATCTACTACGAGTACCTCACGCTGCCGCGCGTCCACGCCACCAGCGCAAGTGAGACCGTGGACGCCCAAAGTGCGCTGGTGGTGGAGGATGTGCACTCGGTGCGCGACCTCGCGACGCGACTGGGCGTGGTCTTTGGCGAGCGCCTGAACGTCACGACGGTGCTCGAGAGTGCCCTGGCGCTCCATGAGGTCGAGAGTGAGGGTAGTCACGCTAGCGCGCTGCATACTCAGGTCGGCGTGATGGTGTCCGGTCCCGTGCCGCTCAAGGACGCTGCGAACGAGTCGGTCGTGGCGCTGGGCCGTGTCCACTTTGATGTCCACGAGGAAGAGTTTGAGTTATAGAGGGGGAATGCATTACGATTACGCTATCGTCCAGGTGCCAGTGGATTCCAAGCCTTACAGTCGAATGTTTTGTTTTGTTTCTCGTAGAACGGACTGGGGAGGGTCTAGAGACTGTGAAAGACGACCGAGCACACGACGTTCCACAACACAGCGGCGTGGGACGACGAACGGTACGGGCGGCGTCGTGTGAGATCAGTTCCAAAGAGAAACGCTTTCGATCTGTGCACACCGAGCAGAATAGGCTTTTACGCGCGCGAGTGCGTGCGCCACACTGGTCTCGCGACGCGGAGCAGGCTTGAGTGGTGTTCGACGACGTGTGGCTGAGTGCGGTGCTGAGAACAACTGGGCGGGGACGTTTGCGTGGGGCTGGGCGAGGATGGGCTGTAAGAAGTGTCCGGAGCTTGGCAGGCACGTCGTGTTGGCCTGGGGCGGTCCGGGCGTGTTGGGTGACGGCGATGATGCGGCTATTCAGCGTCGACTGTGATTCCATAGCGGCGTTCGCGAGCCAGTCGAGTCGGCGGCAGTGTTACCTGCTCGTATCGAGATCGGCTTGTCCCACTCGGCGTACGGGGTAATCGCAATGCTGCTGTCGAGCACGGCGACGCACGGGAAGTGTGCTTTGCCATGTGCATCGAGGCCATCGATCCAGCGATGTGCGAGCTAGACGCACTCAGGGTGCATTGCGCACGCCGCTGATGAGGCTAGTGCTACGACCATGGCATCGAACGTCGTGTCCACGAGCAGTTGCGCTCGGCCCATACTGTGGTGTGGAAGGACAGCCTCCACGGCCGTGCCGACCGCATACAGCGCGACAGTCGCAGCAACGACGCCGAGTCCGCCCACCCTCGTGCGGCATTCTGATCTCCACGCGCATGTTGATGCCCATGGCACTCACACCTCTTGGAAAATGCTCAACCGCACCAAAGTTTGCATTGAGAAATATGAAAAATGGGGGAGTCTGCGGGAGAGATAACTTAAAAGTGGCTGCCAAACTTGGTGCGTCCGGACATGGACACCTTGGGCGCCGTGCGGTAGTTCGACTCGACCTGCCAGCCAACCGAGCTTTTCGGTTGGTAAGACGCCGGCCCAGGCACTTCGCCCATCGCTTTGCCCATCTTGGAGCGCTGCTCCGTGCCGAACGAGAAGCTCGCGGCCGTCGAGATGGTCGAGATGGGCTGCTTGCCCACGGACGCGACCACGACGCCGTACTGGCCCGGGCCCACATCGGCCGTGCTGTTGGAGCCCATGGGCTTGCGCTCGACGCGCGTGAACGCTGGCATCGGGTTGCTCTTCTGCGTGGACAGGACCGTCCGGCCAATGGTCGTAGCCGCCTCGTAGGAGCCAGGGCCCGGCGACTTCCTCGCGCCCGTGAGCGGCGACCACTTCTTGCCGAGCGAGTAGCTGGGCGCCGCGCGCTCGCGCGGGTTCACAATGCCAGACGTGTAGTCGCCCGGGCCGGGCGCGTTTGCCGCGGTCTTGAGGTCGTTCGTCGAGCCAAACTTTTCACGGCCGCTGATGGAACACGCCGGCGCCGTGACCATGGTCGAGACCACGGGCTTGCCGATGGACGACGGGATCTGGTAGGCGCCCGGGCCCGGCGACTTGGCGCCGCTCGTGGTCTGCGGACGCGTGCTGCTGCCAAAGACCGTCGTGGGCGCTGTGACCTTGCGCGAGTCGACTTGGCTCCCGACCGACGACTTGACATCGTTGAAGCCCGTGTACACGACGCCCTTGGGGCTGCCCTTGGACGGCGACTTGGACGGCGACCCGGCTCCTCCGTCGGTCATGCTTGGCTCGAGTCCGGTCGGGTAGGCGCTGTGACGACGAGAGAGCTTTTTCACGTTTCCTCTCGGAAGTGGCGGGCGGAGATGTTGGAGAGAGCGAGACGAGGGACCAGACGACGGTAGGCGCTAGGACCCCAGGGGAAGAGATCTCGAGTGCGCGGCGCAGCCTCGTCCTGGGCGTCCTACCGGACCATCGTTCGCTGGAGCGGAGGTGGATCGATCTGAGCCCAGTGGGCTGGCGGAACATGGACCAGAGGGCGATCGTGGAGTCTCTTATACGCCCAAGAATAGCGACGCCCGGTCAGGTCGTGGAGCGCATGGAGCGCGCTATTTTCCTCTTTGTGTGGGCTATGATTCGATAGCAACGGGAAACCCGTGTTGTGTGATATGTACCCACTGCAACTTCCGACGCGGCGGCATCCGTCGGTGAAGGCCAGTGATGAGAGCAAGCGAGCACGTGGCCCTTGGGGAAAACGAATCCAGCGGCATCGACAACTCACACACGTGGCGATCCAGCGGGTCTTCCCACTGGTCGGTCGAGCGCTGAACGCACACGGACTATCTAATAGTAACTCTGGTAACGTTGTTCAGTGTGTGATGTTAATTCGAATTGCCCTATAGACCGCTGCATCGAGCCATTTCCAATGCGGCTCGGTTGTTCTCGCTTCCTACTTTCTTTGTCACTTGATGCCTTAGGTGAGGTCCTGGATGCCCGAGAGCTGGAGCAGGAAGCCAATGAGCCAGCCGCAGAACGCGGCGACCGAGCCGTTCACGGCCATGGACGCGCCGCTCACGTACCACGACTGGCCCACGAACGAGCCCTTGACGGCGCCCAGCAGAAACAGCGTGACGACCGTGAGCACGCACGAGGCGTTGAACGTCGCGTCGGCGCTAAACGAGACGCCTGGGATCAGGTTGATCAGGTACGAGACCAGTGGGATCACCCCAAAGACCATGAACGACACGAACGTGATGACGCCGCCCTTGAGCGGCGAGTCGTCGTCGTCCGTGGGCATCAGGTTGAGCTCCTCGACCATCATGCTGTCGATGAACGCGTCCTTGTACTTCGCCATGGTGCGCACGATGAGCGTGGCGTCCTCGGTCGCGATGCCCTTGCGCTCGTACAGCTCGATCATCTCGTCCATCTCGCCTTCGGGAAAGTTGTCGAACTCCCACTCTTCACGTGCGCGCTCGTGCTTGATGAGGTCGGCCTCGGCCTGGCTCGAGAGCATGTCGCCGAGCCCCATGGAGAGACCGTCGGCCACGAGATGCGCGAGCCCGACGATGAGGATCACCGAGTGCGGCAGCCCGGAGCCGGCGACCGACGTGACCGTCGCAAACGTCGTGATGATGCCGTCGAGCCCACCGTAGACCGCGCTCTTGATGTAGTCGCCGCCGACCAAGTGGTGCTCCGTGGCGCTGGATTCGAGGACGCCCAGCTGCAGCTTAAGCTCGTGGAGCGCACGCGACTTGACGCCGTCGCGCGCCGCGTGGGCCGAGCGCACGTCGTGGAGCAGTCCGTTGACGGCGCCGTAGTCGCTGTAGAGCGCTTTGGCATGCGACGGCGACGGCGACGGCGACGGTTCTGGCGATGACATTGACAGCAGCGATGCGGTGACCGGATCACCGGCAGTAGTGACACTCGAGTGCGTGGTCTTGGCGCCCATGGTCTCACTTCTTTTCGACTTGGGTGTCTTGCGATGGATGAAAGAGTGAGGCGGCTGCTGAGTGAGTGTGGGGTGAAACCGTATGGGCCCTCCTACCTTGCTTGGTGAGAGGTGAGGGATAAGAAGGAGCGCTCCGACGTTTGTGTGGGTGGAAGAATCGCGCCAGATGAGCACGCGTCGACGCACTTGACTGACCACGCGCCTGGCCGGACAGCGAGTGTGTTCGAGTGGTCAGGGAAGAACCGTAGAAACTAATCCGCCGAGTCTGAAACGGAATGTACAGTGCATGAATCGACTGCGGTCCGCGCTCACCACTGGCCGCCGCACCGGATTCTTTCGTTCCAGACCAGCGTGCGACGCACGTCGCGGTCGCCCGCGAACCCAAAAATGCTCCGGATGAGCCACGCGTCGAGCGCTTTGACCGCGCTTTTGGCCGTCTGGTGCTGCTTGATGACGCTCAGGAACGCTAGCTTGGCTCGGATCGGTACCGACGCGCGCAAGAGCTGGCCGTGGAAGACGGCGTTGAGGTAGTCGCGCTTCGACACGAGCGCTTTCCACTCCTCCGACGACATCCGTGTCCATGACTGTTCGATGTGCGCTTCCACGAGCGTGAGCTGCGAGTTCCCCTTGAGCACGAGGCGCAGCGATTCGAGTCGCTTGGCGTTCAGATAGTGTCCTCCGAGACGGAGCTCGCGCAGCGCCGAGAGCTTGCCCCTCTTGCGCATCATCATCAAGAGTTTGTCGAAGAACGAGGCGGCCACCCGGAAATCGTTCACGTTCAGCACGTGCAGCCGGTCGCCGAGCGCGCCGCTCAACGCGTCCAGCAGCGCAGCGCCGTCGTCGGCCGTCACTTTCTGGGACTCGAGGTTCAGCTTTGTGAGGTTTGTGCACCGCTCGAACACGACGGAGAGGAACCCGGGCGCGACGTGGTTGCGCCCAAAGCTGAGCGCGTTAAACTGCGTCCCGAGCGTCTCGACCATCGTCTGCATACTGTCTTCCAGCTCGTCCGGCTCCCACCACCCATTTCCGCCGACGCGCGCTTGGGTGCCCCAGCCGAGGTCGGCCGAGAAGAGCCCACACTGCTCACTCCTCGCGCGCTCCAGCGGCTCGCGCTCGATCCGAACGACGCTCTCGGCGCGCACCCAGCCGAGCCCCACGCCCGGCACGACCACGCATACGGCGCCGTCGGCGCGCTCGTAGATCGCCTCGAGCTCGCAGGCCGTGGCAAACGAGTCGGTCCGCATGATCGGCGCCACGATCTTGCTCGTCTGGAACAGATCGACGGCCGCACCGGCCTCGACGACGCACACCATGAGCTCTGTGGGCGGGGGGATGTTGTTGCGCTCGTGCCTGGCGCCATAGATGAGTTCGGCCGCGGGATTGCGCAGCGTCTTGGCGATGGTCTTGCCCAACGGTGGACAGTGCTGGATGTGGCCAATGTTGTGCAGGTGGAAACGACGCGCAAAGCGCTTTGGACGCGGGTAGAACAGCCCGAACGCGAACCAGCGCCATCCGTCGACGTCGCTCACGTACGTCGTGGTGTCCTCGTCGAGCGCGCATCCGTAGCGCAGCGCCGAGAACCGCGTAGCGAACAGGTCCGCGCGATAGTGGATCTTGCTCATCGACAGTCGGCGCAGTCGAGTCGGGCCCACCGGAGCGGCCGGCGGCGATACCTGTCGGCTAGCGAGCGCAGGCAGCGCGTCCATCGCGTACACGGTGCGCATGATGTCGAGCGTCGTCTCAGGACAAACCCAGTCCCCGCGAGGATCCACGAAACCGACGGGCACGTCCAGCCGGAGCTCCTCGACGCCGTACTTGTGCACACTCTTGCGCACGATGCGCGCGAGCACGTCCCGGTCCAGTGGCACGAGCTTGTCCTGCTTCACCCCGAGCATGCGCAAGCCGTATTGCCGCGTGGGGCTCGCAAACGTGCGGTCGAGGAAGCGCTCCAGGGTCCCGAGCCACGCGATGTGCACGTCGTGCGCTCTGAAAACAAAGCCGAAAGCGAGCAAACGTGGTGGCGGCGATGCCGTGGACGCCCGAGGATACAGCAGCAGGGTCGTGGCGCTCGCTGGCGTCGTCAAACTGGGCGGTGTCGTCATGAACGCGACGAGCGCGTCTTCCAGCGCCAAGTCGGCGAGCAGCGCGTGCGTGAACCCGCCAAAGTCGATGACAAAGTTGGGGAACGACGCGTGCATGAACTCGTTCTTCTGCACCGTGCTCGTGTGCTCGTGGGCCATCTCGGACTGCAGGACGTCGATCCAGAACTGCGTCTTGAGCGCAGGGAACGTGTTCAGGCGCTGCGAGTGGCTCGCGAGCACGGCAAAGGCGCGCAGAATGCCCGGGAGCTCGTCGGGCGTCCACCGCCGGCGCGGGTTCATTGGGTAGAAGATGAGCAGGAGCTGCGGCAATGCGTCAAGCAGCGACGTGGCGGCACCGGCGCCCGGCACGAGTTGGATGAGCCGCGACAGCGCAGGCGTGAGGTCCTGCACAAGCTGCTTGCTCTGCGCCGCGAGCAGCGCCACCGTCGCGTCGTCAGCCTCACACGGCGCGAGGTGCGGGAACAAGTACGCGATGTCGTTTTCGTCGACGTGGCTGCTCATAGCGGAGGAGGAAGCGTGGTGGGGCGGTTGGACGGATGGATGCTCTCGTGCCCGCTGACAGGCACGTTGAGGAATGCGTCCAGTTCATGTCATGAACAGACCGAGGCGCGCATGGATGGCGCCTCGATAGACACCCTCACTGAGGGTGTCTGTGCCGTCAACAGCCGGAAGAAATGAATCACTAAGGGTCCCTTAGTGAATCATTTCTGGCTGTTTGTGGCCCAATTTGTGGGTGTGAGCACGGCTGCGACGAGCTGGAGACGGCACAAGCAGGGGTGATGATACCGCAAAGAACGGAAAGATAGGGCCACGAGTCGGACGTTGGTGTCAGAACATACGCATTTTAGGGAACGAACAAACCAGAAGACGGAGCAAGCGGAGAGGAGGATGACAACGAGGCGGATGACAGCGAAGGCAACGACCATGAAGATGACGAAGATGATGGATCCCATCAATGCCCGGTCGAGTGGAAGGTGCTTCAGTGCACGGCGCACAATGAGTGGCATCCTTTTGTCAACAAAGAGTCCCATTTCCGTGGGGTGCTCCCGTGTGAGCTCGGCGACCCCAAGCTTACGGAGCCGATGAAGCGATTTCTCGCGAAACAAGACTCGTGGGGAAACGAACCGCGCGTGTTCCTGTCGAATATGAAGGAGAGCTTTCCAGAGCCACGGAGAGATTGGCCTACTGCGGCTCAAGTAGCAAACGCGCTAAAGACCATACGGCGCAAGGAGGGGACAAAGAATTCCATCAAGGCTATCCAGAGCTACGTACGCGAGCACGCGTACCGCATCGATCTCCCTCGCACCAAGCAGTTCGTGTTTGGGGCCAGCCAAGACGATGATGGCTACCCGTACGTGGGCTCCGGCGAAGCGGATGACCCGTTTCTGCTGGGTGTGACGTCCGCATCGCTCATCGAGAAGTGCCTGGAGTTTATGACGCCGGGTCGAAGCGTGATCTTTCACGCGGATGCCACCTTCAAGCTCAGTGACATCGGATACCCGGTGATATCTTGCGGGTTCACGGACCAGAAGCGTTCATATCAAGTGGCAGCTCTTTTTGTCGTCAGTCGCCGTTAAGCGTGCGACTACGCAAAATACTTCAGCGCGCTAGCTCGAGTGTTCAAGGAGGTGTGTGAAAGATCCATCCGTGTCGATTACATCATGGGTGACGCAGATGAGGCCCAAGCTAATGCCTACCTGAGCATTCCAGAGTTCTCACGCGGCAAGATCCTCATGTGCTTCTTCCACGTCTTGTACAACGTCAAGAAATAAGTCCGCCATCTCACAAAAAAAGCAGCGCTAGGTAATCTTCCGCAACATCATGGACATGCATTTTGCCGAGAACGTGTTCGAGTTCAAACTGAAGAAAGAAAAGGCGTTAGCGGCGTGGAGAGCACAACCTGCACTTCAGGGATTCGTGAAGTACTTCGAGCATCAGTGGCTGGACGGGCGGTTTGGCGCTGGCAAGCTTTTCACACTCCAGGTGGCTACGCGACAACGAATAACCCGTGCGAAGTCTACAACAGTTCGCTCAAGCGATTCTTCCAGCGCCGACGTTGGCACTTGGTCAAACTCCTCTCGAAGCTGTCCAAGCACCTCGATGTTCAAACGCCAGTTTCGCCTGCTGAAGCTGACTACACTTTGATTCCGCCAACAAACGTTCTTGGTGCTGCAAGTCTGCTCATCCGATCCGGACATGTTGCGGTGAGTCCAGCAATGACGCCAAAATCGGTCCGCATCGTACATCTCAGACCCAGACACGTCGAATGTGATGAAGAAGCTGACGACGTTGCTGTGTCGGATAGTGACGATGAGGTCGATGAAGACGAAGCTTTCTCCGAAGCATTTGACGTAGTTCCGGAGGCTGGATTGGACGACGCAGTAGAAGAAGTCGACCCCGGTGTTGACCTAAGTGCGTCTTCTACGGTGGACGCCGTGCTCTCACCAGACGAGGAGTGGAAAAAGAACGTGCAGCAAGAACGCGAAACGGGAGAAGGCGTCCAAGCCTTCTCCCGTTTACGACAACGCCGTTCAATGGGCATTACGCAGGAGCCATGAACAAGGTATGCCTGTGGATGGTTGGCTCGTCGATCTTGACCGATGTGTGTGTAGCTGCAAGTATTTTATGAAGTTTATTACCTGCGCCCACATCGTGGTGGGCCGTTCGGCTCTCAACATGCCCAAGCCAGAAGTCACAATCTATTCTTGAACTGGTCACCACCACCCTTTGCTCCACCAAACCAGCCGTCGGCGGTTACTGGTAGACCACCCTTATCTGCGCGAGCTCTCGACATCCAATTCATCTGCAACTGACAGGCAAAGCAGAGTGAAAGTGAGGCTAATAAAAACAGCATGCATGGTTCTACTTCTTTTCATTTTGGTTCTTTGCGTGAGTTGGCTACGTGTGCACGCAGATGACCGAGCGGGAGTGTCGTGAATGGGGCTCGGCAATGGCTTCCAAAGCTCTCCGCGAGAGTTTGACTCAGCTGATCCATGACGATCCTTGTGATCCCGGATGTCTACGAGGAAAGGCTGCGGGTTTGGAACGGCTAAGTACAGCATTGCAGCAATGGACGCCAGCCGAAAAGAGGAGAGTATCATGACGGCACTTGCAATCCTTTTGGAAGCCGAGGAAGCGCGACCTATGCGTATTCGATCGACGGGGGAGCGCACACGCTTCAAGTACTACGTGCCGTTTGTTGGACGCGTGTGTAGGACATCGTTTCAGAATTGCTACGCGGTGTCAGCGCCAACGATAGCAAGGTACAAGGCTCATATCACCCAAGGCCTTCCAGATGAAAAAAGGTAGCTCGAACTGCATAGCACATAGACAGACATACCCAACGTGAAGAATCAATCATGGATTTCCATCGCAGGCTGAAATCCGCTTTTTTTCTTGGCTTCATTGGATTTAGTTCTCGTGGTAGATGGACTACGAGAGATTATATCCCCCCACACTGGGGCATGATACCAAATGACACCGATACTAAACGACACCATTGTAAACCTCTTCAACTTGATCTCCTTGAAGTGTGCGGGTACCAGGAATTACCCCAGGCTGTCATGAACGTGTGGCTGGTAGTGGTAGGCTGCGACGTCCACCAGTTCTTAGACTTAGTGATCTCCTTGCTTTCATTCTGCACAGTCTGCTTTGCCATTCCGTCTTCTGCCACCATGTCTCTCCCAGCCCCACCGTTGACCGAGCGAGAGCTCTTCCGTCGTTTCTGCCAGGCGTGCTTAGACGCGCGGCCGCAAGGCGGCTACATCACGTCTGAGGGTGCGCGCCATCTCTGACGCGCTCTGCGCAGGGTGCTCAAGCAGCTCCCCGAGAAACAGCGCGACCTCGAGCTCGTTGCGAGCCAGGCACTGGACACAGTGCCGGTGCGACGCATCACGCGCGCTACTCTCGAGCGGTTCCGTCTGATCCCCCGGTGGTAGCTCCGGAGTAGAGCTGGAGCTCTGCGACGCGACGAGTACGGATACCGCTCTCTCCTTGAGGAGCGTATTCGCGACGGTGAGCCTCAAGTCCTTGTGGACTGGAAGCCTACTTGGGAGCCTGCTGCGAACATTCGCCGTCACGATCTCCGCAAGCATCACGACATCGCGCGCGACAAGCGTCTCGCCGCCCGCAACGGAACTGCGGAAGAGTCAAAAAGCAATAGACGGTTGGTTTGACCCTTTCAATCATGGTTTGTATTGTTCTGATGCTTTGTCGCATCGCCATTCGGCTTCTGCGCGCGCCACGCCATCAGGCTTCGGCGTCGTTGTGCTGGCTCCCCCTTTATCCCCAAATCCCATATCCCCAAGTCTTTCCGACCGCAACGCTGTTCGGCTTCGGCGTCGTTGTGCTAGCTCCCCCGTTTGTGGTACCTCCAAGTGTCGGACGTCCCCCAATGTCTCGTCGCAACGCCATCCGGCTTCTGCGTATGCCACGCCGGCAGGCTTCGGCGTGGTGGTGATAGTATGCTGGATCCCCATTGCACGGCAACCGAATTTTGCTGTTGTGAACTGCCCATGTATTTGACATATCATCCTATCTACACACACGAACACATCATAGAATTCCACCGTTAGACAGAGCCCCACGTAAATGCTAGCCCCACACAGAACCAACCTTCGCACTGCTGTCTCTCGCCGAGCGTTCGGGGCACTCTCTCACTCATGCGTATCGTACACTGCCGATAGAAACACGCGGCGTTAGTACTATAGTCGTGCCGCTCATGCTGAAATGAACGCTGGACTCGCGGTCCAGCGCAGCTCCAGCCAATCAGGTATCTAGAATCGTGCACGTGGCAAGGAATGCCTTCCTACCCCATGATTGGCCTAAAACATACCATTATTTGCCAATGAATTTAGATGCTTCTATACACTGATTTTGCAATAAAACAAAAATGAAGCTGTTCTGCGCGTTCCTTGGCGAGGATGAGGACGCGTTCCCGGTGCAGGTGGACGCGAGCGACACGATCGCCGACCTCAAAAAGTCAATACTACAAGAGGCGGACA
>JAADXJ010000861.1:0-13615 GCA_023337735.1 Pythium biforme
GCGCTCGGCCGCACAGAGCCAGGCCGCTTCCAGCGACACCATCGTCTCGTTCAGCCCGTGCGCCTGCATCCTCCCAACAATTTGGGAAATGACCCTTCAAGATCCCCCTCCTTCCAGACTGAAAGTTCCAGTTGTGTAACCCGCGGGGTACACTTGACCGTCAAACGACAAGCACTCCTGCATCCTTTCAAATACCGGTACCGGTATCCCACACTGATGGAAAAAGACTCACGACTCAAAACAACACCAGCACAAAATAAGGACATGTTGATTCTGGCCAATAGAATCGTTTTGATATGTTTGATCTGGCTATTATGGACTGTTCATGTCATTTTGTGAATGCATTATCCAATCAGAGCGCACTAAGGCATTTTCACCATGCCAAAGGAGATGTTTATTTCCTATATAGACTAAGCTATTGCACCGGCGTTGAAATCCATGCTAATATGTATGTGGAACGACATGTGGAGCGTCCCACATCGTACTTGCTTCAAGCTGCAAGATTTTCCCCTCACATGTTCCCATTCTTTCTTGGGATACGAGGCACGCAGTCCACGCTGGCAACCGTAGTGACGTGGCGATGGGCGCGGCGCCGTCCACGAACAAGCTACGGTCGGCGGCGGACGCGGCGACGGGTGACATGGACGACGCGTGGGCCGAGCGCGCATGGGCCGACGGCGTGCCCTTCACGCTGCTCCACGACGACGCGTTCGTAGCCGAGAAGTACCAGGAGTTGCAGCGCGCGCGGGGCGGCGACGCCACGCAGGACGATGCAAGCGACCACCTGGAAATGACGGGCACGGACGAGCTGCCCATGGACGAGCTCGAACGCATGGCCGACGCGGCGCGTATCAAGCTCTTTGCGACGCCGCGCGGTTCGAAGCAGAAGCGAAGCGATCACGGAGGATCCAACGGCGGCAACGCGCATGGAGACATGGACGACGATCGCCCACGCAAGATGCTGAGTGCGCTGGACGCGATGGAAGGAACAGTGCTGGGCCGCCAGTCGCGCGCGTGGGTCGCGATCGAGCGACGCCGCGCGAAGCAGTGCGAGATCGCGCGTGACTACATGGCGCTGTTGGCGGTCCGCATCGAGAAGCGAGCTCGCGTCGCGCAAGAACGCGAGCGTGTAGGGAAGCTCAACCAGCTGCCGATCGCCAGTATGGGTGTGGCGGACAAAGCGATGTCGGTAGTGCCGAGACGTTCAGGTCGAGCGAACTGCGCGGCACTTCCCGGGTCGAGTCTGTTCCAAGTAGCTTCGCTCCGCATGCAGCTCGAGATGCTCAAGGCGTTCCGCACAACGAATTCAAGCCTTTTTGAAAACGGCATGTTGTCGTTGGTGACCACTGTCTTGGAATTCCCGCCGTTTGCGCTGCACGAAAGTGACGACAAGGACGAACGGCAGGCTCATGACGCATCCACAACCTCGGTGCTCGTCGATGACATGTATCACTTTTGCAGCGACACGCTCCAGGCACGGGATCTAGATCAAATCCATCGAGATGTACTCCTGGTGTTACTGCTTTCCTTGGGTATTTGCAGCGGGCGCGCGGCGTTGTTGATCAAGTTTGTCGCCGGCGTTCTCGGCAGGGCTGTCGAGCACGCTCAGGATTTATCCCGTGCTGCTCGCGTTGGAGACCGTACTCTTGGTGAATGGATCGAAGAACTTCTTACCCGACTCGAAGCGTACCGAGTGCACTACGACCTAGGGACTTTGAAGGACGACAGCTTTGTGAAGCACGTGAGCATCAAGGCAATCAAGGACGACGCAGCAACAACTGCTGAGGTCGAAGACATCCAGTCGAAGCATCCGACTTCCGTAGCGACCGATGGAAGCTATGTCTACACGTGGAGTCTGACTGACGGGTTTACGAAGATTGGTACGGGGCTCAACTTTACCGTAGCTGGCAGAGTCTATGCACGAGCTCCAGTACTGCAGTACCTGGAGGGCCTTCGAGAGCCGCGAACTTTCCGGTGTGGATTTTACGGCTCCGGCCTAGATGCCACTAGCCTCATCCAAGAATTCGCGTCGAATCCTACGCGAGTGTTTTTTGAGGAGACCATTCTATTGGCACTCAGCACAGAGGACCAGGAGTCAAACAGCGCAGAACCTCGTCAACTGTTTGTTCAACTTGAGAAAGATGGCACAAGAAGTCGCTTTGTGTTCGACAATCACGAGAAGCTGTGTTCAACGTTCACAGAAGATGGCTTTCTTGAAGGTGCTGAAATCCTCTTCGCATTTTATGGAGATTTCGTGGTTCTCCAGGACGACGCATTAGTTATGCTGAAGGATACGTCATCGAGCGAAGATTCGAAAGACAGTAGCTCGCTCGGTGCGTTGCTCGACTCGGCTCTCATTGAGAAGCTTCTGGCATTGTCAGACGCTGGTGATGTCCATCTGTCAGGTGAGAAGGAGCTGATTCTTCTGTACTCGACATCAAGCACTCCCCAGCATCTCTTCTTGGAGAAGTTTGCAGAGGGCGAAGTAGTGTCTGCATTTGACGAACCCGGCGACAAGGTCTACTTCTCGTCTATGGTGATTTGTGGCAGTCACATCTACCTCAGTTTACTGCATCCGCTGGCTTCACCAGGTTCACAAGGTCCAGATGACATTCGCCACGAACCCAGGAAGTTGCTGCGGATATCTCCGATTGATCTGAGTGTCGCCGGTGCCATCATTCTGTCAGCTGGGGATGTCGATGTTGCGTCTGGTCTATCCCGTGAAGTGCGCGTTTGTCGGCCTCTATTTGCCTACGTGACAGAAGGTTTGCGGCTGTATGAAGTCGAAATGAGTGCAGAACGCTTTCGAGTGCGTGTCTTCGGCGGACTCGGCGGCTCGAAACCACTGGATAAGCCAGTCTTTGTGAGGTCGCTTGATGTGGATGTCAAGCAGATCCAGTGCGCAACATTCGTGAACTGCTTCCTCAAGATCCTGAAGCGGGAACTGCGTGTTAGCGAGTTTGATTTCGTTCTACCGACGTTCTTCACGAATGGGTCAAACATGTGCATGCTGCTACCGAGTCTGTCGCCTGCGCGAGCTTCCCAAGCCTCTGATTCAGGTTCAAGATTCGATTGCTTTGTGTTTGATTGTGAGAACGGCCAATTTCTTTCGGACGAGCCCACTTCACATGGTCGCGGAGCGTCAGCCGTCGATGAAAAGCGGCATCTGAAATCGTTTGAGCGCACGTTGCCCAGTTCTAGCTGCTGTTTCGATGCAACTAGCAATATGGTTTGGGTGGCCAACACGACGAGAGGCACGCTGTCACTATACAAGAACTCAGGTCGACGAATCGCCTTGCCGGATAACGAAGACGACAACCTACCAACAGACTTGTTGAGTCATCCGATGACTGGAAGCGTAGGTGCTGAGCGTGTCGTGCTACGAGTTCTCTCATTTCTGACCAAGCACGCCAATGATTTTGCTGCGGATGCAAGTGGGACCGAGAGCGCTGTGCCAAGACAAAAGACGCCTTTCTTAATTGATGGAGATGCTGCCAGCATCCAGCGATTGCTCGACCTCGCAGAACGTTATTCATCCAGTCGGAGCGACGGGGCTGTGAAGAACATCAACTTGGAGTGCCTGAGGTGTTGTTTGAGCTTGCTACGACGAGGCGTGAGCAAATCACTGTGCTCACCAGCATCCCCTGTATTGGCGCAATTTCAAGCTAGAATCCCGAAGTTGTTGACAAGAATCATACACCAAGATCATCAAGCGGAGGTTGTGGGGACATCGAGTGATGACTCTCAGCAAGAAGCTGCACGGCAACAGCTAGATTTGCGGGTCGTTTCTGCTGCCTTAGCGCTGAGCGCTCAAACATCCCACCTCGTTGATGCCGACTTGAACTCTCAACTGGATCGCGTGGTGGGCTTGATCCAGAAATGGCGCAAGCGCCACTTGTCGCCAAGTGACTGTGTGGTGACGGTGAGTCTGCTGCGGCAGCTTCGCAAGACGATTGAGAACACGACCGAAGCCAACAGTCCATCGCCGTCTGTCGTCTTCGAGCGATTTGAAAGCATCTGGAACGAGCTCGTGGAAGCGCAAGAGGGACTCATGAGAAGCGACTACGGAAGCGATGTTGACACTGATGCATCCGTTCATCAAGAGTTGATTGCTCTGGTGAACTTCTTCCTTCAGCATACGTTTATCCGATCCCTTGCGAGTGCTGAAACCCTGCAAATGACTCTCAAGATTTTCAAGATCGTTTGCTGCGGTATTCAGGCTATTTGCACTTCATTGACACTACTGGTGACCGGTGACAAGAAGAGACAACCTAAAATTGAGAAGAAATTACGTGGTGGGCTCGTGCGGCAGCTAACGCCGATTCTTTTGTCGAACGCAACGCTGCTGCTTCGAGACGATATGATGAAAGCAATCCCTTCCGAAGACTCCGGTCAGGCTACTCGAGATGGTGTTGAGGGTGGCGTGGCCCCTGCCATGCTTGACACGAAAGCATTGCAAAGTGATCTAGGCAAGTGGCTTCAATCAGAATCAGCCACGCTCTGCAAATTGTTCCGGTCGTTGAGCGAGCTTGCGAACGTCATGAATGCTGAAGCGCAATCAATCTCTGTCTCGACCGTATCTCGAACGACAAGAACTGAGGTTATGGAATCCTCTCACGAGTATGAAAACAGCTCGGATATTACTCAAGAATTGAGAATCCCAGGAGCAACGCAGATCACCATTACGTTTGATTCAAGAAGCCGAACAGAATTCAGCTACGACTACGTGACTTTCTACAAGGACAATGCGCAAACAAGCTACTACGGAGAGCAGTACTATTCAGGTCGAGATGCTGAGTTCAACTGGCCTGGAGTGAGCGGCCTTCCACCGTTGGTGATTGACAGTGACCATTGCTACGTCTACTTCCACACCGACGCATCAACCACGGATTGGGGCTACAAGTTCACGGCTGTGGGCGAGCTCTATGAGAAGGCATCAATAACGCAGCGTCACTGGCTGACGTCACTCACAGAGATGGCGGTTGGTGTAATCGACGAAGCTGCTCGCCTTCTATTGGAGGGCACTCACCTCGTGCCCATTTCAGATACGGAGGCGCAGAATGACAAGATTCTTCACAGTGAACTCCTTCGGCACGGCATTGCTGCTGAACGCGAGCAAGATGTCGGCGTGCTGCAACTACTCCGGGACTTTGCGTTCCCAGCAAATGATTCGGACGCAGCGCGAGTACTGAGCGCGATCGAGCGAGAGAGTAGCAACTTCCGTCTTCGCTCGATGTCCAAATCTGCTTTCGGTGAAAAGACTGGCCTGATTTCCAAGAATCCGATAAACGCAGCTATCAGAGCGGCGACAGCTGCGATTCTTCACCACAACATGTGGGGAATGGACGCGTACGCCTTGGCTCAAAATCTCCGTACAGACGTCTCGGAGCAACTTTTGCGTGGCTTGAAGAATGCACAAAAAATGCGTGATTGGTTCCATCTCGGCGACGCCGCTGATGTCGCTCGAAGTGGTATGGAGTCACCCAGCAGCCGCTCATCCCGCCACTTGCTGAGGAAGCAGCCATCCGCCTACAAGGGTATGAGCGACGTGGCACTCGAAGTGCTGAGCAAGAATGTAGTCGAGCGAGCAACTTTTCTGTTGGAGGTAACCCCGATGTCATTCTCGTTCGTCAGTGGCGCCAAGAGACGATGGGGCTTCCTTGCAAAGTACGGCTCTGCGCTTGATGTTGCCAAGAATCCGTTGTCGAGATCGACGTCAACTTCGACCCTTGGAAAGTGGTACACTCTGCTCGACGAATTGCAAGAGGCAACAGAACTGAGAAGTTTGTTGCACTACCGGAGAAGTTCAAGTGAAAGAAGAACGAGTCGGCGGTTAAAATCGGTGACGGAACAAGTGCTGGAATTCATTCAAAGCGATATTGACGTGCAAGAGTTGCGCGACCTAATTGCCAAACGAAACGAGCGTGCAGCGTATCGAGCGTGCGGATTGTGGTTGTACCGAAACGTTTCTGCTGCGAGCCAATCCATCCAAGTGAGAATGGCGCTCGCGGAATCGTGCGCCACGTCACTTCGCAAGGTCGCCTCGGATGCCGCAATAGCAGTTGCAAAATTAGCGGCTGACTCTGTGACCGCGTTGCCGTCTCGACGACTTCATTTTGGAATCTTTTTATCAGGATGCGATGGTGCCCAGCGCAAGGACGTGAATAGCGCATTCGGTGCGTGCTTGCACCACTACGTGGAAGAGATCGCCAACCAGGATGTATTCGACACCGAATACGTCGTCACGCTCATCAAAGCTATCTGTCTGGACTATGACGCCGATGACACGTACCTCCTCCATGAGAGCAGTCTGCTGCCACAACTTATTCGCCTATTGGCGAGCAAAGCCAGCCGCGTGCGACGTTCAGCGCAAATTTTACTCGATCTGTTTCTCTCTCGTCTCGGCGACTCCAGCCACAGCAGTGGTGATAGCGACAGCGACGACAATACGGCAAGCGTGTTCCAGAGTCAGTTATTTGCCACTGTCGGGCTCCAGCTCGAAGGCATCGCGTCCCAGCTTCGCGATTTGCGTGCGTCAACTTACTCGATTTCAAATGCTTTCCGCGATCGTGAACACAATCTGGGATCCCTTGCTTCGGGATACACGGCGCCTAATACGACGGACAGCGATGTGCGCTGGAACCACTCGATCATGGTTTGGGTGTATGTATCGTCAGCGATGGTGTCATATTCGCTGAAGATTGGTGACGAGGTTCGACGCGGTCCCTCGTGGAGTGAGACTGAAGGCGACGAGAGTGCTGGGGAACGGTCCGACGTGACTGGAATCGTGACGGCTATTACGAGTCCTACCTCTGTTCGAGTAAAGTGGCAAGGGAAAATCGAGGAAGAAGATTACCAGTTTGATCCGAAGCAAGGCAAGTTGGACGTGGTCCTGGCCAACGAGAGCATGGGTGGTGTCATTTTCTGCAAAGGTACCAAAACCCTGCTCGAGGAAGGCACTCTCGCGTCGCCATGGAGTCACTTTGGCCTCTTCATGAACGATCGACGTCAGCTTTCGTATCGTATATCGTGTGGTCTAGCGAAAGAGTGCGTGTACGATACGAACTACGAACTGGACTGCAACGAATGGGCCCACGTGGCAATCATCCAGAATGAAGAAGTACTCAAGTTCTACGTCAACGGGTTGATGGTGACGCAGCACATCTTGGATCCTTTCCTTGTTCTGCAGAACCCGTTTTCTGCATCCGAATCAAGAATGATCGAGTCGCCGCATCCAATTCCGGAGTCTACGGATCAGTATTGGCCCGTGCATATTCCCGGTGCATCGAAAATTCGCGTTACTTTTGATCCGTTGTCAGAGATTGATCAGGCCTTAGGCTTCGTTCGGTTCTACAAGAACGCGCGCTGTAACGAAGTATGGGGCGAAGACAAATACTCGGGGCGGTACCATGATCCGGAAAGAAACTTCCCAGGCGCGTTGAGCAACCGCCATCGCAGTCGCCGAAGCTTGGTTGCTGCAATCGCATCACAAGGTGCACTCGAGATTCCCTCCGATCGGTTCCTTGTGTATCTTCACCATTCAGGTGACTCATCAAGCTGGGGATTTCGACTCCTTGCTACTCCTGAATTCCCGAGTGCTCACTCAAGTGAAGGTCGACAACCCAGCCTTAATGCGCACCCCTTCTTTGTCGGAGAGCCTCCAGCTCACATCCTGGATATCCAAGCAGCAAAGTGTTGGGTTTTCCAACCTCAGGTAGTGAATACGCCTCTGGAAGAAGATGAGATTGTTGAGGATATGCAAGCGTCATGTCCTGCGGATGCTCCTAGGGAAATTCCACTCGAACGCGCTCTTCACGTCGTCGGACTTCTGCAAACGTGTGCAGAAACGTCGCACGGCCGTGAACTCATCGCGACGCCAGAGAACGTTGGTGATTTGATCATGCTTGCATTCGAAGAGATTGTCCCTGTTGAAGTGAGGTGTGCCAGCATCGTGGTCTTAAAGCAGCTCTGCACGACTCTGCCAGCCGAGTTTGTTGCCGCGCAATTCCATCGCGTCCAACTCAGTGCCGAGTCGACGGACTTCGTGAGCTTCGTGTTTGGGGCCTTGTCAAGTGCTATGAACGTCTGGGCGCGCTGCAATGAAGAGATGGATCCTCCTGCAAGTGAAGCGGGCAGTGATGGATTCGAATCGGCAGAGCCACTGCCGCCATGCCCAATCGACCTGCAGGTTTCGTCAACTGAGGGGTTGGCGCTCGTGAGCGCTTATGCATCGCTCTTTCGGCACCTTGCACAACATCCAGATTGGGTGGAAACGGTGTGCGGGTCCGTTGAAGTAGCCCTTGCAGACTGGAAGCAGCTGCAGCGTGAGGTCGCGCACGATTTGGCCCATACAGGAAGTCGAAATGCGCGTTGGAAGACTGCAGCAGCGAACGTATCCGCGGCGTTGCTACTGCTTGGCGGTGGATATGATGCTGTGAGCATCGGCGGTCGCGTGAGATGCTGTGCAAACATTGACTCCAAGGAGACAACGGAGACGGGGTACCTTCTTCGCTTCCAGCAAAAAAGCGTAGACAACACGGAAGGTGAACGGTTTTCCCTTTCAGCGAGCCAACGGCTTCGAACTGCGCGAATTCTTTTCGACTGTAACCCAGCCACTCCCATGAATGTGCCGACTTCTGATATTGCCTACTTGAACGACGAAGATGAAGAAGAGCTTGCAGCGTTCGTACGAACGGTCGCACCAAGTCTCTTTACGGGCGTGGGCCAAAGTGTCTACGCCGCACTGCTCAGTGAACTGGAAGCCGACTTGCTACGAGAAGAAGTCACCTTCAAGCCGAAGATTTCTCGGAAAGAGAACGTCGAAGTACTTGAGAGCGACCATCCGTACGCAAGTGGCGAGGACATCACGTATCCACTTTTCGTCAAGGGCGTGCAGGAGATCATCATCTTCTTTGACGAGATGTCGAGCACTGCGGGCCAGAACGACTATGTATCGTTTGTGAAACGCAGTGATGATAACCGCTCGGCTTCGCATCCGGATGCAAACAATGGGAAGCCCTACTGGGGTGAAGAGCGCTACTACGGGGAGAACTTCCCAGGCGTGCGTGGAGTTCCTCCCCTGCGCATTCCGGCGTCTTCGGTGGACGTTCACTTTCATACTGAGTCTTCTTCAATGGGATCGGGCGTGCCGTCAACGGAGTGGGGCTTTAAACTCACTGCTCACGCGTACGAAGAGACGATCTCCTATCCGCCGGAAACGCCCCCATCACTATCCATCAACGCGATCAACGACATTCGCGCGCGTGCTCTGAAATCACTGTACACTTGCCTTCGACTCCTGAAGCCCACCCCAATGTATCGCCCAATGTCGGCGTCGCTGAGCTCCTTGGTGTCATGTGTTGCGAAACTTGCGAACGCGAATGACGACGGACGACCAACGCAATGGCCTTCACGGTCGCAAACGTTTGAATCGAAGCACCCGTACGGCAACTTGGTACGGGAATGCATGACGGTGACTTTCAGCGGCGCCTCGCGCTTGACGATCATTTTCGACAAACGCACCAAGACAGAGCAGGGCAGGGACTACATCACATTCTTCAAGGACCAGTCGATGTCGGATCGCTGGGGAGAGCAGCAGTATTCTGGTAGCGACGACTCGGCAAACTGGCCTGGGTTTTGTGATCGCCTTCCGCTCGTCATCCCCTCCGGCTCGTTCACGTTGTTTTGGGTGACCGACGGGTCCAACGTCGATTGGGGGTGGCGATTCACCGTCGACGTCGAATACCCGGTCATCGCCCCGATGGCGCTGCGGCTTGACCAACTAAACAAGCAAGCTCAGGATATGTGGGAGATCTTCTACGAAGGTGTTGGACCTCAGCGCCGTCCTTTCGTTGAAGAATACGACGGGTATGAAAAGTTTACCACCCGTGAGGAATGGCAGGCTGCTCAACTGGAGAATGATCCAAGTCGCTTCCTGCTGCTCGGTAGCACGCTTGACGCGCACTTGCGTGGGGAACAAACCAAGCGGCGCAAGGTTCGCGTTGTTGAGACCGCAGGGGTCGACATTTTTGACTCCCCGATTGTGTCAGGAAGAGTTGTTGGGCACCTCAAGACAGGCGATGAGTGTTTGGTTGTCGCTGAGAAAAAGGAGTGGTTGAAGATACAGACAAGTCTCGGTTCGGAAAGTCCCACAAGTGGGAATGACAGCTGGGTCAAGCGCCGAACGGACGACCAAATTCACGTGGTTGCGGTCGACTCACTTTTGCAGAACGAAGATGTGCTTGTCATCGGGGTTGATGACTCGCCAGAATGCCTGATCAAGCCTAACGACAATCTTCATCTCGATGGCAATAACGGAGAGAGGGAGCTTCTCACGACGTTTGTGTCTCAATTCAATATTGAGGCCCTGAAGGGACAATCAACGCGCTACCAGAGTCTCGCGTATGACACGCATCGCGCTCTAGCGATCAAGTATGCTCGAGAGACACTACACTTACTCGTGAGCACGGCCGAGTCGTCGCCAAATTCGCAGCAGCGAGTCGAACTACGCGACTTTGGCTCTCCCAGCGAGTTCTTGCTCATCTTGATGCATATATTCGACGATCGCGAGACCGACGAGCGGGCACTAGAGAACGGGTTACAGCACCTTCTTACGAGTAGCGCCGACAAAGACGCGTGTGCGCTGATTGATCGGTGCTTGGGTGTGCTGACGGCGAGTGTGCACTCCTTGCCGTCTGCTCGAGGAGCAATGCGTATTCTGGAGAGCCGGCATCCCTATCCCGACGACGCGGAGCTGTACTGGCAAATGTCGATTCCGGGCGCGAAGAGGATTCTTGTCTACTTTGACCCGCAGTCGAAGACCGAGGAAAGCTGTGACTGGGTGTGCTTCTACAAAAACGGCACGGATCGCGCCGATTTCTACGGCGAATCCATCTACCATGGCCGCAACGGCTCGGAGAATTGGCCTGGGTGTGGGGGGCGCCCACCACTTGTGATCGACGCGGACAACTTCGAGGTGTATTTCCACTCGGATGCGAACCAGAACGACTGGGGTTTCAAGTTTTTCGCGATTGGCGTGTTCGACGACAGCGAGGGCGCGGCGGTAGACGTTCAACCACTTGGCGAAGATAAGGTACACGCTTTGGTCAGGCTGATGAGGCTATCGCTCTGGTTGCTTGGCGTCGCCGCGAGGGCATGCTTGACTAGTCCCGAACGATTGCAATCGAGGCTTGCTTCCTCTGTGTTTTCGCCGCGTCTCGTTGCAGTCCTCAGCGTTGGTATTCAAGATCATCCCCAGCAAGTGCGCACTCTCGGACTCAAGGTCCTGCAGCAACTGGCCCAGAACGTTCCGTTTGTCCATTCGCTGCCGTCGGGCATGGTTGAGGCGTTGCACAATCAGCTCGTTGCCAAAATTCGTGCGCAGTTTCTGGCAGAAGATCGGACCGAAACGAAATCCGAGTACCTGCAAATGCTCGTGGAGTGCGCACTCTTTGTTGACTTAGCGACGGATTCCGCGTGCTACGCATCTCAGAAGCCAATGGGTACGCTACACGAGGAGACAGCGCTTGTATTCTCGCCTCCATCTGAGCAAGCGAACGGCGATTTCGTGGAGTGGTCGACGGTACCAATGTCAGCAAGAGATGGAGTTCTCCACCTTCAGTTTAGCATGCGATCGATATCCGGACCAGCTCAAGTCAAGCTCGTTTCGCATCCATGCTCAACCGGCACCGTTGATCCGAGCATTCCCCGCGAGATTCTGCTGCATTGGGAAAGTGGTGGAAAGTTAGTGGCGGCGCCGCTGTGTGGCGTATCCAGTCGGCCTCTCCCGGCTGCAGCCCTGCAATCTGGTGACACTATCTCTGTCTACCTCGACCTCGAAAACCATGTGCTGGTGCTCCGGAAGAACTACTTGTGCGTCTGCAGTTGCGTGGAAGTTGATTTGCAGAATACGCTCCGTGATGAAGGCACGCTTCTGAGCGTTGTTGTCACCACGGCAAGTGTGGATGATTTGATCGTGATGAAGCCGCTCCCATTCTCGCCACTTGCGTCGCTTCCGATGGCAATTGCTCCCAACTGGTACAACCGAGTGTGCGATTCGGTCAGTTTACTGCTCGATTTTGAGGAACAACGGGAGTCGAAGATTGTGGAATGCGAGAGCGAGCATCCGCTTCAAGAATCCGATGAAGATATCTTGCAAGCGACCCGAGAACGCGTGTCCGTACCGGGAGCGCATGCGCTTGAAGTCCGTTTCGATCGGCGCACGGCATTGGATGCTTGCCTTCGACTACGATTCTTTGCAACACACGACGAGCGCGAGGTTGAGTCCCAGATTGTTGGGATCCACGGCACAAAGTGTGACGAGAAGTACCCAGCCCTATTTCTGAATGACTCCATGAAGCGGACAGGGATATTGAAACCTGAGGACCGGGTGGTGCGTTCGAGCGACTGGTGTTATGCTGATGAAGACGGTGGTCCTGGAACTATTGGCCACGTCGAGGCGATCGTTGCCTGGAACGGACGAAGCGGGTGCGGTGTTCGTGTACGATGGACAAATCTGGCCGACGACGTCGAAGCCTATACCGGCGTGTATCGATATGGGTATGATGGCTTCTTTGACGTGCAGCTTGTCCGGAAGCCGAAGGCGTGGGACTCTCCCCTTGTCATTCCTGGCGATACGTTGGAGTATCTTCTCGAGTCAGTTGGAGAAAGCAAGAACAACGGCGGCCCTCACCAAGATGAGGCTCTCTTTCAAGGCACACTCAAAATCGATCCTTCGTCAAGCACATTGTGCCTCGATGTGCGGAAGTCCAAATTGGTGCTGGGCGATGAGTGCACAATCGAGTTCTGGATTTCTGTTCCAGACAAGTCGTTCGCGAACCCTGGAGCTCCAGCTGCTGTGTTCTCGCTTGTTGAGATCCTGACGCTCGATCCGACCTATGGACTCTGTGTCGGTGCGACCTCAGATGGGAAACTGTGTGTGTTGGCACAAGTAGACCAAGTTATCGAGGAGATGCAATCAAGTACTCAAGATGGTGCCGGTGCGCGGATCTCGGACAACCAATGGGTCCATGTCGGTATCGTGTTTGGGTCGTCAAAGGTCTTGCTCTACGCAAATGGAGATCGTGTATCTGAAGTTCAACTTGACCAGAAGCTCATGGCCCGCAGCTTGTACCTCTCGTCTCTTCAGTTTGGTGGATTGCTCAAACCACAGTCTACCTCAGCGGCACACACTGCTGTGCTCCCCTTGGGCAGCCATATCTGCGACGTTCGTGTCTGGGATGTCTCTCTACGGAGTGAGCAAGTTCAGAGCCACGCAAGTGGAATTGACGGAGTGAGTCCTCGTGATTCCATTGGTTGGCAGAGCCCAACGCTGCCGCCAGCACCAAGAAAGCAATCGCGGTCATCCCAACTGCACCAACTGCTACCTCCTCCATCGCCTCCTCGTTCGCCGTTGCGATCCATCAGTTTCTCTCCAGCTCAGCGCAAATGGGTCACCGCGAATCGAACCGGCCGAGATCTCGTGACAGTCCGCGCCGACTGTCCTATTCCCGCTACGTTCGACAAGGAAGGCACGCCAACCATGATCTACTTTGAGGCCCACGTTTTGTCTAGCGGCAAAGTGTGTGTCGGATTCGCCGATGTGCGCATGAAGCCA
>JAADXJ010000862.1:0-13602 GCA_023337735.1 Pythium biforme
CGTCATGCTTTCTCGTCTGGTACGACGCGCGTCGTTACGGGTTCGAGTAGAGTCCTCTGCGTACTCCTTGGCGACAGTCCGTCCTGCCACTCTCAATTTGTCCCCTGCAGCGAGAAGAGATGGAGATGGAGAGAGAGACTCTGGTCAAAAGATAGCCGAAAACCCCAGCGTGGGTTTCATACATGGCTACATTATAGTGTGGACCACATAGGTGTACCACATGTGTGCGTAGTAACCACTGGTTGCGTAACCGTATCCGTCAGTGTGATGGGGTCCTGAACGTCACTCCAGTCATCGCTGGATCACGAGAGTGCCCTGGCAACGGCAAGCCGCTGGCCCGTGGGCTGCGTTTGTCCCGCCTCTAGGATTCGGAGACCGTCACGCCAACGCAGACAAACCCACCAGCGCCACCCACCCACAGAACCGGACTGTTCTTCCCACGCGCTTGTGCAATCAGTTCAGGTCAATAGACGAGCCAAACGGCAACTCGGAGGTGGGTCGTGTCACACCATGCCA
The DNA here is from genome assembly GCA_023337735.1 of Pythium biforme. Classification (NCBI taxonomy): domain Eukaryota; phylum Oomycota; class Peronosporomycetes; order Pythiales; family Pythiaceae; genus Pythium; species Pythium biforme. The sequence continues at coordinate 517 of JAADXJ010000862.1, forward strand.
CCAAGAAAGCAGTGGTGGAGGCGGCCGAGGCCAGGGGGGATGGAACTTAAGTACGGCACAACAGTCCAGTGTGCTTTCGCGCGCACTGGCCCGTGGGCGTTGGATCGTTGGATCCGAGCGGCCACGTGCGTGAGTGCGCGCCAATGACTGGGCGAGCCGAGGCGCCTCGCTGACGACTGGCAAATACCAGCGCCTTCACGCAAAGAAACAGAAAACAACCCTCCATAAAACGAAGAGAGCTGAAGCAAGCGTAAGGAGCGGGTAGGGCTATTGAATATACACCAATCAAGACCCTTCATTTTTATTATCAGCCAATCAAATCGGTCGAGTCACAATGGTCCCACCCCGTTTTTTTCTTTTTTGATTGGGATCAACCACAGTGCCGAGTACACACACACGCAACGCAGGTTCCCTCAACGCAAGCAGCTCACTTGCGCATTCGCCCTGAAGCGCACAACACGCACGAACCAGAAGCTCCTCCTCCTCTTCCTCCTCCTCTTCCTCTTCCTCCCCACTCCTCCTCCTCCTCCCCACTCCTCCATTCTCCACCATTGGAAACCATGCCGCGCATCGCTGTGCGACTGGCCACGGCGCTGCTCCTGGTCTCGAGCGTCTCCGCTGCATCTCCTGTTGCCATTGCAATCGCCACCAACGGCACGACGACCGCCGCGGACGCGTTGGCTCCGTTCGGCGGGCTGCTCGGTCTGCGCTGCGCGTCGCGCTCCGAGTGCGGACTTTTACCAGGTCTCGCCTGCCTCCACGGGTACGTGTTAGTTGGGACTGAGTGGACAAGCATGCGACTAACCATGCGTGCTGCGTGCTGCTGTTTCTAGTGTGTGCGACTACTGCCGCGCCGACGCAGACTGCAGCAGCACGGGCAAGATCCGCCGGTGCCACTTCAAGGAGCAGGAGCCGCTCTTCGCGACCAGCGCCACTGGCGAGCGCGTCGCCGCGGCGTTCTGTGTGGAAAAAGACCTCTTTGCGCCGTTCCTCACCAGCGACGTGCTCGCGACAGTGCTCGCGTTCCTCAGCACGGCACTGGGCTCTGGCTGCGGCGTCGGTGGCGGCGGGCTGCTCGTGCCGGCGTTCATTTTAGTCACGGGGCTCAGCCCCAAGCACGCGATCCCGCTCTCCAAGGCCACGATCTTTGGCAACGCCGTCGCGATCTACCTCTTCAACGTGCACCGCAAGCACCCACGTACGTAGCATCCCCTCCTGGGTACACAACTGGGCAACGTGGGGGTACACTAACGTATTCCTGCTTATGTGTAGTCAAGCCACACATGCCGATCATTAACTACGATCTGGCTGCGATCATGGAGCCCACGACGCTCATCGGCACGGTCATGGGCGTGATGCTCAACCACATTTTCCCCAACTGGCTCATTCTCCTCCTGCTCGTGACGCTGCTGGTGTTCATCACGCACCACACGTTTCTCAAGGGCAAAGAGGTACGTCAAGGGTTTTCCTCCCCCGTCTCGTCCGCCACGGAACTGAATCGTATACGTTCCCTTCCTTTCTAGATCCACGAGAAGGAGACCCAGTACCGCACGGAGTTGTTGCAGACGGCGTTGACTGGTGGCAAGAACGGCGGCGGACGCGGCCGTGCGTGGTCCATCTACCGGGTACGTGTTCCCTCTGGGCCTCGAGAGCGTGGGTGTCTACCGACAGCTAACCTCATGGTGTGTCTCCGACCAGCACTTCGACTGGCAGATCGCGGCTCGTCGCTGGCTCGCGACGACGCGTCGGAACCGGACGCTGCGCGCGCAATTGCGTGACGACGAAGAAGACTTCCAGTCGCTGCCGCCGCTCATTATCAACAAGCCCACGCGGGAGATCGCACCATTGCTCCGCAACCACGCCCGGAACGTGCAGCACGAAGAGAGCAAGAGCTCCTTTGGCACCTTTAGCGGCGGTGCGGACGACTCGGGCTACTCGGAGCTTCGCCAGATCATCGTGCGTCGCGAGGCCAGCGTGTTCCCAATGCGCGTGATCCTACCACTGTTGGTGTGTTGGCTCGTCGTGCTATTGCAGGCGCTGCTGCGTGGTGGCCACGGCTCGGCGAGTTTGATCGGCGTGTCCTGCGACTCGTTCGGCTACTGGCTGCTCACGCTCGTGCCACTGCTAGTGCTCGTGGTGATCACGTGGCGCGTGGGCTACCGCCTCCGACTGGAGAACCGTCTGCGCATCACGAGTGGCTACGCGTTCCACGAAAGCGATACCCACTGGACGCTCAAGCGCGTAACCAAGTTCCCGCTGTACTGCACGACCGCGGGCATCGCCGCTGGCCTGTTGGGTATTGGCGGCGGCATGGTCAAGAGCCCCATCATGCTCGAGATGGGCGTTCTCCCGGCTGTCCAGAGCGCCACGGCGAGTTATATGATCTTGTACACGTCCTCGTCCACGACGCTCCAGTTTGCGATTGGTGGCCAGTTCCCAGGCAGCCTCCAGTTCGATTACGCCGCGTGGTTTGCGTTGGTGGGCTTTTTGGGCGGCCTGTGCGGCCAACAGTGCGTCGCGTACCTCGTCAAGAAGTACAAGCGCGAGAGCATTGTGGTGTACGCGCTCGCGGCGACGATCGGCCTGTCGGCGCTCGCAATGGGGCTCGTGGGCATCTCCAACACGATCCACGATCTCCGCAAAGGCGCTGGCATGGGCTTCAACAGCCTCTGCGGCAACGCCTAGAGTGGTGCCGACCGAGGAGGGTGTGCCCATCAATACGAGATGACCGATCACAATGCTCGGTCTCGATCCGTTCGTCGTCCCAGCATTCACAGTCAGTTTTCAACATGGCTCCGTTGGTGTGCGTGACCCACACTCCAGTCTGAAGATGGCGATCAATACACACACTCTGTGCTCACATGTCACAGGTTTTTGCCGTGTCCCATGATCAAGCAAATCAGACGCGCAGTGTATAATATAACGTTAGCCAATCGCTCGCTTCGCTTGGAAAGTGGACTGACTGATCCGAAGGTCTCTGCGCTGTGAAAGCTTCTCTCATTCCTCGAGTTCGCCTCGACGACCACGGCGCCCGCGATGCCGCGCCTCCCAAGACGCGTGTTGATCCTCTCCCTTGTCCTCGTCGCCTGCAGCGCTTCGGTGCGCGCGCAGCCCGCGACGTTCGGTCTCTCCTGCGGCGCGCGCGACGAGTGTGGCTTCTTACCGGGGCTCGCCTGCATCAACCGGTGAGATCTTTCGAGTTCATGGAGCACAACCCGGCATGCAGTGAGAGCTAACCCGGTGGTCTCTATATATGTGTAGCGTATGCGACTACTGCCAGCACGATGACGACTGCAGCACTATGGGCGAGCCGATCAGGCGGTGTCACCGCTATGGCAACGATGAGGCCGCGCGTGGCGGGCTGTGTGTCGAGAAAGACCTCTTTGATCCGTTCACGACCGACGACGTGGTCGCCTCGGTGCTCACGCTCCTCGCAACGGCGCTGGGCTCGGGCTGTGGTGTTGGCGGCGGCGGCCTCATGGTGCCGGCGTTCATCCTGGTCACGGGGCTTAGTCCCAAGCACGCGATCCCGCTCTCCAAGGCCGCGATCTTCGGCAATGCCGTGGCAACCTACCTCGTCAACGTGAATCGCAAGCACCCTCGTGCGTCAGTCGGTTCTTTGGCCCGTGCTGGTCAGCGTCCTGGATTAACCTATTGAGCTTGTTTTCTCGATAGTGAAGAAGAATGTACCACTGATCAACTACGACGTCGCGGCGATCATGGAGCCGACGACGCTCATCGGCACGGTCGTCGGCGTGATGCTCAACCACATCCTCCCCAACTGGCTCATTCTCCTCCTGCTCGTCACGCTGCTCGCGCATACGACCCACAGCACGTTCCTCAAAGGCGAACAGGTAAAACCCCTCCGTAAGACCTGCTCAACAGCTCCACAATCCCTGTGGTTTAACGCGCATTGGTTTGGATAGACCCGCATCCAGGAGATGCTGCATCAAGACGTGCTGCTCCGTGAAGTGCTCACGGGCGACACGCACAGCGGCCGCCGTGCGTGGTCCATCTTCAAGGTATGCTCACTCGGGGTGATCTTCGAACAACTGTGCCCCTTACGCTTTTTCACGGTATCTATCTGGTAGCGATTCGACTGGGAGCGTGCTGCTCGCCACTGGCTCGCGCTCACGCGACGCAACCGTCGGCTGCGCGCGCTGTTGGCGGCGGACCAACACGACTTCACATCGCTCCCCCCGCTGCCAGAAGAGTCGAAACCGCTTCTCCACCCTTCAGAGACCGGCGCCACAGACTTTGATACATTTGCGGCCAGCGGCTCCGACGACTCGGCGCGGTTCAACATGCACCAGCGGCTCGCGCGGCGTGCGGCCAATGTGTTTCCGTTTCGTGTGATCCTCCCGCTGCTTCTTTGCTGGCTCGTCGTGCTACTCCAGGCGCTGCTCCGTGGCGGCCATGGCTCGCCCAGCGTCGTCGGCGTGCACTGTAACACCGTGGCGTACTGGCTACTCACATTCGTGCCGCTTGGCGTGCTCGTGCTCGTCACGTGGCGCGTGGGCTATCGTCTCCGCCTGGAGAACCGCATGCGCGTCGTGAGCGGATACAACTTTCTCCCGAGCGACATCCACTGGACAAAACGCCAAGTCACCAAGTTTCCTATGATTTGCACCTGCGCAGGCGTCGCTGCTGGCTTGCTGGGTATTGGCGGCGGCATGGTCAAGAGCCCCATCATGCTGGAAATGGGCGTTCTCCCGGCCGTGCAAACGGCCACCGCTGGCTACATGATCTTGTACACAGCTTCTTCGACGACGCTCCAGTTTGCGATTGGTGGCCAGTTCCCGGGCAGTCTCCAGTACGATTACGCCGCGTGGTTTGCGTTGGTGGGCTTCGTCGGTGGGCTCTGTGGCCAACAAGGAGTGGCGTTCCTGGTCAAGAAGTACAAGCGCGAGAGTATCCTGGTGTACATGTTGGCGGTGACGATCGGTATGTCGGCCGTGGCGATGGGCCTCGTGGGCATCTCCAACACGCTTGATGACCTCGAGAAAGGAGCCGGCATGGGCTTCAATAGCCTCTGCGGTAGTGCGTAATATCACGGAATGAGCTCACTTATAGTCAACGTTGCCGTTGGATCAGATGTATATCAGACGTTATCAGATCGTAGATTGCGGCATCCGGTGTCTGATCTGTGGAGGAGAACCGTGGGCCGGAACGCGTGATCATTTGGGAGTGCAGAACCAGATGGCGTGGAGAGGGAGCGTGTCGATTCCGTAATAGCCATCGGATGTTTTGTAAAGGCATGGAGAAAATATCCATTGCACCAATCAAAGCTGCTCAGTTTCCCAGCGTAATGACCGATCTGCGAAGTAATGCCACCATATGTGGCAATAATGACACAGACGGGCCTAAACACTTCGTGGCGATACAAAAAATGCGCCTGCTATTGGCGACTCGCGATCACCGTCGCTCATCTCCCCTCGCCGTGAAAACCACAGAACTGCACGGAACGGCATCATGCCCATGACGTCAGCCCTCCTGTCAACATCAACATTCCCCACCATTCTGTAAGCGGGTCATTCCTCCCCGATCCGACTTCCTGGACCCAAAGCCCGCTGTGCCTTGCGGGCAAGAGGTTATTCTTCGATTCTCCTTCGCTCGACCCCCAAAGCAAAAGCAAAAGTCATGTTCAAGTCTGTGCTCCTCGCTGCCATCGCGGCCTGCGCCGCCGCCAACGTCATGGCCGCTGAGTCGCCCCTGGAGGCCCAGCTGCTCAAGAAGGTGATCCAGTACGAGGCCCAGAAGGCCGCGGCCGAAGCCGAGCTCGCCGAGATCCAGAAGATCGTCGCCAGCATGCAGAGCGGCCCGGCCCCGGCCATCCAGGTCTCGGCCCTGTCCGTCCAGGCCTCCACGGGCTCGGGCTCGGGCCAGACCGAAGAGACCGTCGGCTCGTCGTCGGGCGGCGACGATTTCGCGATCGAGACGCCGCCGGTGCCGACGTCCACCGCACCCGCCACGGAGGCGCCCAAGGCGACTGAGACCGCCACCGCGCCGACGCCCGCGCCCACAACGAAGAGCGCCGCCGTGACCATCGAGATGGTCGTGCCGGTCGCAGTCGCCGCTGTCGCCGCCGCGTTCACGCTGCTGTAAAGCGGGTGCGTGCTCTTATTATCGAAGAAGGCGACGCCTGTGCGAGTCGCGAGGCGTCGAGTTGGCGCCAGTCCTCCTTCTCTCCCCAAGCACCTCGCTCTCTTTTTTGATTTTATGACGAAACCATTATACAGTTTGTTTACGTACATCTCTTGACGTGGACGTCGGTTCTCCTGTGCTTGCTTGCGTGCGTAGCCATGTGAACCGCGGTGCTGTGGAATTTCAGGTGAATACACGGAAGCGTATACTAGTAGTCTACAGAGTGACGCTGTTGACTGGCAAAGGGCGTCGGCAGAGGAAGTCAGACCAATGGACCAATCATTGTCACTATGTGGTCACTCTAACGGAAAACACACATATTCAACCAATCGGATCATCCTGAGGTTTCCCCATTGACAGGCATGCATACCCGAACATCCGACTCCGAGGCTGGGAGGACGCAGAAAGCGATCTCATTCCTCGCATCTCCGCTTTCCGCTGCCCGTCTAACCATGGCGCTGCACATGCGTCGTCTCCATACGCTTGCGCTCGTGGCCGCGCTGGCGCTGTGTGCGTCGGCGCCGTCGCCTGTGCGCGCCGCCTCGGACGCCGCCGCGCCCTTCAGCTCGTCGGTCGGACTCGCATGCTCGTCCCGCGCTGAGTGCGGCTTCCTCCCAGGCCTGGCCTGCATCCACGGGTACTTAACCCTCGATCCTCAATCGGTGCCTGCAGTCCATGGGGTCTAACTGGTACTCTCCAGCGTCTGTGACTACTGCCAGGTCGACGACGACTGCAGGGCACCGGGCGAAGTCATCCGCCGCTGCAACAAAGTGGAGGTTGTGGACGCCGAGACGAATGCGCTGGTGCCGCTCACGGCGACGAACGCGCTGGGCATGGACGTCACGGCCGCCTACTGCGTGGAGAAAGACCTGTTCTATCCGTTCACGTGGGGCGACGTCGTCACGACCGTGCTTGCGTTCCTTGCGACGGCGTTAGGCTCGGGGTGTGGCGTCGGTGGCGGCGGCATTCTCGTGCCGGCCTTTATCCTGGTGATTGGGTTGAGTCCCAAGCACGCGATCCCGCTCTCCAAGGCCGCGATCTTCGGCAACGCCGCCGCGACGTACCTCTTCAACCTCCGCCGGAAACACCCGCGTACGTCTCACCGCTTTTGTGTGAGGTCCCGATCGGCTAGACCCGTCGACTAACCTCTTCCGATACAGTGAAGAAGCAGGTGCCGATCATCAACTACGACGTCGCGTCGATCATGGAGCCCACGACGCTCATCGGCTCGATCTTTGGCGTGATGCTCAACCACGTTCTGCCCAACTGGCTCATTCTCGTGCTGCTCGTGTCGCTGCTGTCGTACACGACCCACAAGACGTACCTCAAGGGCGCCAAGCTCCGTGCCAAGGAGACTGCCCGCAAGCAAGCGCTCATTAAGAAAGTGCTCCGTGGCCGCAAGGACGGCACGAGCAAGTGGGCCATCTTCCAGGTACGGACACGGGTCAACTCTGACTGGGAGTGTGGGCCCTATCGTGTAGGACTAACCAATCCACTCGTTACGACTGTAGCAAGTGGACTGGAAGAGCGCGGCGCGCAAGTGGCTCGCGCTCACGCGCAAGAACCACAAGCTCCGTGAGCTGCTCAAGCAGGACGAAGAGGACTTCAAGACGCTGCCGCCCCTTCACGGCGAAGTGCCGCAGTCGGCTGTCACCCTGCTCGAGAAGAAAACCGAGGACCCCAAGGCCAAGCACATCCAGAAGCGTACGAGTTCACCCCACCTGGTGACCACGTGTTGAACAAGTGCTGATGGGATGTATGGTGAACGCATGTAGGCTCGGACGACGACAGTGCCTCGGAGATCCGGCAGCTGCTGGAGCGCCGCGAGGCAGACATCTTTCCGCTTCGCGTGATTCTGCCGCTTTTGGCCGCGTGGCTCGCCGTGTTTCTGCAGGCGTTGCTGCGTGGCGGCCACGGCGCGCCCAGCCTCATTGGCATCCAGTGCAGCTCTATTGAGTACTGGTTCCTCACGCTCTCGCCCGTGGCCGTGCTACTGCTCATCACGTGGCGCGTGGGCTACCGTCTCCGCTTGGAGAACCGGCTCCGCGTGATGAGCGGCTACGAGTTCCTCGACAGCGACATCCACTGGACCTGGCAGAACGTCACGACTTTCCCACTGTATTGCGTCTCCGCCGGCGTTGCTGCTGGGTTGTTGGGTATTGGTGGTGGTATGGTCAAGGGTCCGATCATGCTCGAGATGGGCGTGCTGCCACCGGTGCAGAGCGCCACAGCGAGCTACATGATCCTGTACACGGCCTCGTCCACGACGCTCCAGTTTGCGATCGCCGGTCAGTTCCCCGGTACGCTCCAGTACGACTACGTTGCGTGGTTTGCGTTTGTGGGCTTTTTGGGCGGCCTGTGCGGCCAAAAAGTCGTCGCGTACCTCGTCAAGAAGTACAAGCGCGAGAGCATCATGGTGTTCATTTTGGCAGCGACCATCGGCATCTCGACCGTCGCGATGGGCTACATCGGACTCCGCAACACGGTCCACGACCTCCAAATGGGCGGCCGCATGGGCATCACCAGCCTCTGCGGCAGCGAATAAGAGGCACATTTGTTGGAACTGTCACGCTCGAGAATGACGATACACGTCACGTTTTGGATTAGATTAAGAGTAGAAGGAACGACATTTCTTCTACATGGACGCGCGGCCCAGCGGCATGTTCGAGCTGCGCAGGCTGATGACTTTACGGGAGATCTGCGTGATCGTCGGCGGCAGCTGGAAGCTCTTGGTTCGCACCGTCCTGGTGGACGGCGGCGGGAGCGGAGGTTTGCCCGACTTGGGGAAATGTGGGGGCGAGATGTCCGGCATCACCGTTGTTGCCGTTGTCACTGTGGCCCTCGAGTTGTCGCTCTCTTCGTAGGGCAAGATGACTTCGTTGTGGTACAACCACGTGCTGCGCTTCTTCTTCTTCTTCTCCGTGGGATTCGCCAGCTTGTTGGCCTCGCGCCGCTCGGCGATCCGCGCCAGCGTCTCCTCGGTCTTCTCTTCCGACTCGATTGACAGCGACCGTGACCGGGGCGCTAGGGCTGCGATGAATGGGACGGGTGATGGCGTGGACGTCGAGTCCGGTAGGTCTTCCCTTCCCATGACATCGTCGAGGCCCTGGATGTAGGCCTCGTACTGGCGCACTTCCTCTGCGTCCTTGGCCGCCGTGGTCTCATCCTCATCGCTTTCCAAGTATGGGTGGTACACGTTCAGGTCCTGCTCGCTCTCGTAGAGCCACGTGCTGCTACGGTGCCGCTGCTGGTTGTCATCGTCGCCATCGGTGCTGATGATGTCGGTCTCGGCGAGCGACGCGCGCTGGCGGTTCTGGCTCAGACTCGAGCGGCGTGGCTTACTCGGGTAGGATCCTCCACTGCCGCTCAGCGCGTGGCTGTACGCGTAGTTGGGGTCGAAAGTGAACGTCACTGACGGACGCCGAGTCGTGTTGGTCACAACGGACAACGGCGCTGGGTTCGAGTTGTACTGCGGCAGGCAACTCGTAAGCAGCACGAGCACGTGGGCTTGCGCGTGGTGGCGCGCGACGTCGATCGCAAAGTCGAGCATCTCGTCGCGCACCATGAGCATGCTCATGAGCACTTCGACGCACTCGTAGTGGCCGTTCTTGCTCGCGATCGAGAGCAGCGAGTGGCCGCTGAACGCGTAGTTCGCGGCATCCACGGGGTTGTGCTTGACGAGGAACTGGAGGATGTGACTCTGGCCCACTTCTGCCGCGATGAACATGGGCGCGGGCAGCGTGCCGCCCATGGATGAGTCGGCGGTGGGGTCGAGTGGCACTCTGCGGTCGTAGATCCGGCGGAACGCCTTCCAATGGCCGTTCCGGATCACGATGCAGTACATGTGGCGCCCCCAGCGGTAGAGCATTGGCTGCGTCTCGAAGAACGCGTCCAGCAGCAAGTCGAGGATCTCGACGTGGCCGTAGTGGCACGCGAGCAGCAGCGCATTCATCTCGTCGCTGCTGTCGATGGCCTCGTCCACCCACGTAGGCGACGCACCAGCCTCGAGCAGCTCGGCCACGACACGCGGCTTGGCATGGATCACGGCCTTGCGCAGCTTCTTGTTGAGCGACGACCCGCGACTCAGGAGACGGCGCAGCGGCCGCATCGTTTGTTTTGTTTTGTTTGTCGTCGATTACACGCGAGGCGCCAAGTGCGTTTCGATGGCGCTTTCGTGACCGACAGCGCTGGACCGAGGTGAGTTCTCGAATGGCTGGCCGCTCTCCTTTTGTGCTATGTCGGCAACGGCACCACAAACACAGGGAATGAAGCACGCAGGGGGGGAGGAGGAACAGTTGGAGGGTGAGAATCGTGAGTCACATTTGCCCCGATTCGGGGGGAGGGTCTTGTCGTGGCTTCCCATTCGTGCACGGCGTCACTCGCGTTTCTCATACTACCCAGCACACACCTACACCCAGGACAGGGCGGCCATTGAGAACAATGTATGGGCCCTTGGTGGGAGGAACTCTCTGCCGCTCGGTAAACCCAAAACCAGACAGAAGGAATGGATTCCTTCCGTATGGCCTTTCAAGGTCTCCTGTTGGTTCTTGCAATTGATACGCCATCAAATTCTACGGAATGGATACACGTGTCCTAAATCAATACTGTTGATGAATCACCCACCAACCCTGCAGGAAGCACGCTGACTCGCAAACCTACTATAACACAGGAATCCACTGTGTATATATTTCCTAACTAAGTAAATAAGAGGATGAATCTCTGCTTGGAAAAATCATATGTACTATATGAAAAGGCCGCCAGTATGCAATTACTTGTATAACAGTACAAGCACCCGTAAAGGCGAATCTTATAGCTCCCAGTTCTTTTTCCTCGTTGTCTGGCATCAAAAAATGGATCCCCCTCCACCACGACAAGAGCCGCTCGTGCGCGCCGCGCGCCACGCGTTTCGCGGCGTCTCGGCGTCGCTGGCGCTGGGTGCGCTGCTGGCGTCGGCCTCGGTGAACCGCCGCGCGCTGCTTTCGTTCCGCGCGTCGCAGCTCGCGGCGCTCAAGCTCGTGCGCCCGTCGCGGAACGCGCTCGCGATCGCCGTCTTCGTCGGTGTGTTTGTTTGTTTTCCCGCCCTTAATCGCACTGTGGGAACTTACTGTAGCATCCACGTCTAGGCGTCTTCCGCTTACTTGACCGCTACTCGCGCCTCGTCCAGCGCAAGCCGTCCCCAGCGACTAAAGACGAGGAAACGAAGGAGGAGCCCCCGCCATCGCCAACGGATGATCCGGCCAGCAAGCCGGCGCTGGCCGCGGCCGCGGTGCTAAGCCTCGCGAGTCTCCACCCAGAGAGCCGTACGCCACTTGTCTCGCTGGTCGCGACCCACGCCGCGAGCTCGTGGTTCGTCAACTTGATCGAAAAGCACCCAGAACTCGCGGGCCTCCAGCCCCTCGGTACATTACTGGACGCTTTGGAGATTTCGCCGAGGGGCTCATACAAGAGGACTGATAGATTTCTTTTTATGCTGTAGAGCTCGTGGTGTTTATGGTCGCGAGCGGCTGGATCTTCTACTCGGGCTTTTTCCACCCCGAGAGCTACGCGCCGTCGCACCTCAAGCTCATCAAAAAGTACTCGCTCACGTCCGAGCGCGTCGCTCAGTTCCTCCAAACACAGTACAAAGAAGGACTCAACCCCACGAGCTGCGAGGCGCGCCATGCTGGCCGCACCTGCGGTGAGTTTGCGCGGAACACGTACCTCGCGCAGACCGTCAAGATGGCGCTGCGCATCTACGCGCCGGTCCACGTAACGACGTGGCTGCTCGCGTTACGGCACCGCGCCGTGCGGAAGAAGCCACTGAAGGCCCACGTCGAGCAACTTGTCAAGCGCGTGGCGCAGTCGGCCATGTACTTTATCACGTACGTGTTCATCGGCTGGACCTCGGCGTGCTACACCAACACGCTCGGCTCGCGCTCGCTAACGGCGCGTAAGATCCAGTTCCTAGTGTGTGGCGCGCTGCCGGCGGTCGCGCTGCTGTTTGAGTCCAAGTCGCGTCGTCGGCCCATCGGCGTGATCCTCAGTTCGTACGTGTTTGTGAGCATGGGCACGGTGCTCTCCCAGCAGAGGGGCTTCCAGTGGCTCCAGCGCGACGCCAAGTCGCCGATGCGTGCGCTGCTAGAAGTCGTCGTGGCCGCGAGCTCTGTGGCCTACACGTTTGGCGACATCATCGAAGGAAGCGCCGTCGTGCAGCGCATGCTGCTGGGTCACCCAAGCGCCAAACGGATCCGCCGGTTCAGCAACGCCGAGGACGCTCCCACAACCAAGGAGGAGCAAAAGCTTGTGCAGTAAATGGTGGCCATTGGAATTAGCATGTTCTTAGCCCCTATAGGTGATGTCCATGGTCTAGGTTAGTATGTCTGACTCCTCCGCCCACCTTGTCTCAGTTACTGTATTGAACCCCACCACCATGAAGCCGGCGCCATTGGCATCGTCGGCATCCGCCTCCGTCGCTGCTCCTCACGGAGCTTGCGCAGCGCATCGCCACAGACGCCGCCACCGCTGGGCACTCGCGCTCATCCTCCTGATCTCCGTGCTGCTCGTGAATCTGCTGCGGCTCTCGGACTTTCGGGCGCACTCGACGACCAGCGGCGCCGTCGTCTCCTCTTCTTCCCCCGACTGCCCCACAATGGACCTCACGCACCGCGACCCGCTCTTCGTCGACAACAGCACGTGCATCTCCCAACCACAGATCATCTCGGTGCTTCGTGAGCTCGTGCTCACGGCTGCACAGCTCTTTGTGGCCCACAACATCACGTACTTTCTCGACAGCGGCACGCTGCTAGGCGCGTACCGCAACGCGAGCGTGATCGCGTACGACACTGACGCCGACATGGCCATCGACGACGCCGGCTTTGCGTACCTCAGCTCACGCCGCGTCGAAGTGCCCGAGCCGTTTTTCCTGAGCGTGTACGCAAGCGGCGACTTGTACCCGCGCTCGCA
>JAADXJ010000863.1:0-13597 GCA_023337735.1 Pythium biforme
ATTTGCAAGTTCGGGCAGTGTACAAGGCTCTGGTCCAGGTACACGTCGTCGACATCGTCCGCGTGGATATAAAGAGCGGTTAGCGTCGGCCCACGAGCTGGAGCAGTCGCGCAATAAACGGCTTGGACGCGATTTTTCGGGGTCGTCTCTATTAGGACGCATCCCGATCACTAGCTTGGTCATTGCCGTGTTACGTCGCTTCACCTCAGCGGACGGGCTTGCTTGCGGGGGCCTGGATACGCTCACCTTCTGTCGTTTGTTCGGAACGCTCTCACGGGCGACGCGGCAGAAGCCCAACCCAGGCAGCAGCACGTCATGGTCGACGACAACGGTTCCTTCCCAGTTGGCAACACGACACTTCCCATTGGGTCCTTAAACCTGAGTGCCTCGGCGCGCGATCCTTTCTTTACAACAACCAAGAAACAGATAGGCGTAGCTGGCGCTGCAGTTGATTCAAATTGCCGGATACAAATGCGCCACAGCGCCTCGAGTCCGTCGCGCGGTCGCAAGGCGGAGAGCTGGAAGCCGGGCAGTTCGAGCGTCTCCACAGACGTAGACGAGTTCGCACGGAGAAGAGCGCACCCCATCCACGCCCACAGGTGGCTTCGGTCTTTTTTCATGGCGCGATCGAGATACAATGCTCAATCTTGACTTCCTTGATCCGCTTCGCGGTGGCCAGGGCCGAACACAGCGGCTGCGTCCACATTTTGGACAGGAACCTCCGTGGATAGACAAGCCAATCGACTTGTACGGGTCGCGTTCCTTTCGGTTTCTCGTACGGCGGCTGCGGTTGTCCGGAGATCGCGCACAGGAGTAAGCCCCAGTTGAGACGTTGGGTCTGGTCCGTCTCCTAGTAGTGGCGCGCGCCGGACGTCGGCAGCGTGAGCGAGTGGATGCGCACGCCCGTCTCCGCGAGCCGCTGAATCTCCATTAGCTCGGTCGAGTGGAATTCAAACTTGAACAGATTGAGCGCCAAGCTCTCGAGGCAAAACACCGGCGTGAGTGGCGCGCCGTCGGGCCCTCTGGCACCGTCGCGGCGCCGGGCGTCTTCCATCTCGAGGAGGTGCGTCATGGTCTTGGTGAGGTGCTTGAGCAGCGCGACCTGCTACACTCTTCTTCATCTTTTCACTGGGCAGCACACGGAACTTGATCGTGATGGGTTCCGCGGCTGTGACGTCGACGCCATGGGTCGCGGCGGCAGCGTACACCTGGGCGAAATCCTCCCGGAATCGCCTGCTCCGATTCGCGTGGCCAAACGCATCCTCGAGCAGCTCCTAGCCGTGCTCGCCGGTCCGTCGCCACCGTCATAGAACGAGAAGCAGAACTTGAGCGGCACGCGCTCCTGGCGGATGTTGGACCACTTGACGGGCGTGAACCGCGTCGCGCGGCGCAGCTCTGCGAGCCACGCAGCGTAGTCCACACACACCATGATCAAGAACAGCCTCACGGTCTCGCGCACCGTGCGGTACCGCTTGAGCTGTCTGCGGCGAGCGTGTCGTAGTGCGACACGAACGCGTCGTTCTCGTGCTGCACGTGAATCCACCAGTCGGTCTGCTGGTCACATCCAAGGTCCGTCGGACTTGTGTCCAACCGGAAGGGCTCCGACACGCTGAAGCGGCCAGAGACAACGTCGAACCAGTGGGACAGGAACTTCCACTCGGAAGGCATGAGCCGCGCAAAGTAGATCCGCTCGACGCCCAGCGCTCGGGGTCCAGCCGATCCTCGTCACTCGAGTACTCGTCCAGCATGTTTCTGCGTCGGGCGATCGTGTGGAACTGAAGGAGAAGGAGGTTTCAATACATTACCATAAAGCCGTCACTCTCATCGCCACCCATCCACACAATGTGTGGATGGGTCAGTAGATGTGTGGCACACATCTACTGATATCAAATTCAGCGAGGGGGCTCCAAAGGCGTCCGTTACTCGTCTCCATCCCCCGACGAGACGTAGTGTCTGGGCCCCCTGTCGTCGTCGTCGATGACAACACGCGACGTCGCCGGGGCTGCAAACTCCAAGACCTTAGCGATGCTGTATTGGCCCAGTCGCGTCCGCGGATGGCGTTCGCCAGTTGCATCTTGGGGACGTACGACGCTGAGAAACGCTCTCGTCGCTGCTGGTTCGAGCAGGCCGGCCTCGTGCGTCGTGCCGCGGTAACCACGAAGCGTCCAGGCGCAACGCGTGGTCGGATCGCCCTCGTAGGTATTGCGTGTATAAATAAACGTGAGCTTGCAGTCATCCGACTCCAAGATGCGCTTCATCCTCTCGAGGGTCTCTGGACGGAAGCCGAAGCCCCAGCCTTTGCCAAAGCGAAGCTTGCGTAGATGGGCTCGGATTGGATTGGCCACACCATGAGGTCCGAGATGGCCGAGGAATTTCTCGAATTCGTCGACCGGGAGTTGCTTGATGTCGCACAGTTCGAGTGCCGTGATCTTCATGTTTCGTGCGTTGTACGCTCGAAGCAAGGGGTCCAGAGTGGACAACACGAGTCCGTGAAGCCGCAGACAACGGAGATCCGGACACTGCGCTAGACTCGCATCAAAGCAGGCGTCGTCCACGTCGTCGGTGAACAGACTCAACGCCGTGAGTGAGCTGCCCACGAGATCCAGTAGCTGTGGGACGAACGGTTTGGCTTCGATGGCGTCGCTTGTGTTTGCAAAAAGCCTTTGGTATGCCATCGTGGTGAGTCTCTTGGGACGCATCCCTAACACGAGCGTGCGGATCGACGACGATTCTGGAGCTGCTTCTGTCCGCTTTGCATCATCCTGGCTGGTGGTCTCCGCCGGTGAAGTCCTCGCTCGCTTGTTTGGGATGACGGCACGGTCGACACGGCAAAACCCAAAGCCAGGCAGCAGCACATCGACGGTCGTGTCGGACGACACGGCGTCTCCACCAACCAGTGTGCCGCTCCAGTTGCATGGGAGCGTCACCGTCGAAACATCAATGTAATTGTGCTGGTACCCTAGGCTTGTGAGGATTGTGCCTTTCGGAAGCGTCACAGCTCGAGGCGCCAACTCGATCTCGGAGAAATCGCTAGACTCGGACATGCTGCTCATGTTGTTCAGTCGCCACAGCTCACTAAGCGCGTCCGTCGCGGACACCGTGTGCTTTAGCGCATCGACTTCATCCTGCGTCATCTTGACGCTTGAGAGCTCCAGCGTCTTGACCGAGCTGTTCGGCCCGGGTCGGAAGAACGTGTACCCCAACCACGCCCACAAGCGCCAGTGGTCTCTGTCGTACAGTCTCTCGTAGGGCCTGTGTTCAATCCGCAACGCATGCACCTCTATCGACGTGGCCAGTACAGACAGAAGCGGGATTATTCACGACTGCGATGGGGCAGGCCAGGCACAACAATGCGGCGCATGCGTATGGGCCGAGCGTGCGTGATCTTCTTCTTGAGCGGAACTTGCGGCTGCCCTGTGATCGCACACACGAATTCAGCCCAAGTCACGTTCAGTGCTCCGTCGGCTTCTTTAGTGTGACGACAGTATCGCTTTGGCAGAGTCAACGACTCGATTACGACGCCCGTCTCAATCAGCGCCTAGATCTCCTTGAGCATGGTTGAGTGGAACATGAATCGTCGGTAGTCCAGTGCAACGCACTGTAGACGAAACACGGGCGGCAGTGGTGTGCCCGTGCGGTTCTTCGCACTGGCCTTGCCGTGCTTTTCCTCAATCTCAAAGATCTTGGACACGGTCTTCGTCAGGTTCTTGAGCACTTGCACTTGCTGAGCTCTCGAAAAGTCTTCGGGCGGATCCAACTGAAGGCGAATTGGAATCGGACCCATCGCCGTACTGTCCACACCGCGTTCGTGGGCGATCGCACAGGCGCGCACAAAGTAAGCTCGAAACTCGTCGCTGTAGTGCTCCGTCCCGAACAAATCCTGGAGAAGCTTCCAGCCGTACAGCCCCGGGTTCGTATCGTTGCCTTGGAGTCGGAATGAGAACTTGCGAGCGAGGTCTTCAACGTTCAAATTGGCCCACTTGGTCGGCTGGAAGCGCGTCGCGCGGCGCAGCTCGTCGAGCCAATCGAACTCGTCGACTTGCGCCATAATGCTCATGAGGATCAGCGCCTCGCGCACTGTGCGGTACCGCGTCTCTCGTTCGTCGTCCGGCTCATCGTAGCGCGAGACCATGTAACCGATCTCGTGGTCGACGTCGACCCACCAGTCGGTCTCCGGGTCGCGGCCCCGGTCCGACGCGCTCGTGTCGACACGCTTGGCATCAGCGAACGCCAAGCGATTGGCGACGATCTCGAACCAGTGTACGAGGAACCTCCATTCCTCGGATACTGCGCTCAAGTGCTCGGCACCATCTCTCGGTGTTGTTGGTGAAGTGAGCCCGACGTCAATATCAAAGAGACCCGGAATGGAAACCAGACGGTTGGAGATACCCTTATATCAGTGCACTAAAATTAATTGCAACGTCCGCAAAGGACATTTGGACAGAAATTTATGCTCCCTTGCGTTAGCCTCACTTGGTGCGCTTGAGCGTCTTCTGATGCGTCGAAAGCAGCCACAGTTGGTGGACCTTGGCGATGATGTCCTCCACCGCGACGCGGTCGGACGGATTCGCGACCCAGCCGGCTTCGAGGATCTCGGCGCAGCCCGACGGGATGCTGGGCAGCAGCGGCGGGCGTTCTCCATTCGCGACACAATTGTATACTTCCAAGTGAGACCGTCCTTCCCACGGACTGCGGTCGGGCACCATGATCTGCCACAACGTGATCATCAGACTGTACACGTCCACGCCCGTGCCGTACCGAGCCGTCTTGCCGCCAAGGATCATCTCCGGGGCCATGTAGTCGACGGTGCCCGCGATCGTCATCGTTCCGTCGGTGCGCGGCTTCAACAAGTTGGCCTCCCCAAAGTCAGCGAGCTTGAGCGTGAAGTCCTGACCGACCAAAAAGTTGTCGGTCTTGATATCGCGATGGAGAAGCGGCGGGGAGAAGCTGTGCAGGTACGCGACCGAGCGGCACGCGTCGAGCCAGGCACGCAGCTTCGTCGACAGCGAGTGCATGCTGCCGTTGCCCAGCACGCCGTCGAGACCGCCGTACTCGCAGAACTCAAACACGAGCGAAATGGACGGCGGCACGACGCAAAGCCCGTGGAACTTGACAATGTTTGGGTGCGAGAGCTGCACATTGAGCGCTGTTTCGCGAGAGAACCGCCGCACTTCTTCATCCGTGACCTGGACCGACGTGTAGATCTTCAATGCGATCGGTTTGGACCGCATGAGGCCTCGCATGACAATCGAGGTCGCTCCTTGTGCGATCACACATTCGAGCTTTAGCGCGGAAAAGTCCACGACGCAGTTGCGGTGTTCTTCAATCATGCGATGCACATCGTACACGGACGTTCGCGTCGAGAAGTTGGTGATCATGCCGCGCTCGGAGAGATGACGCATATAGCGCTTGAACGGGTGGCGCGAACTCGTGTTTGGGTCATCGATGCCGAGCCAGTATCGTGTGTCGGCTCGAAGTGAGAGCAGCATCGCGACGGTGAGGATCGCGTCGAGGCTCATCACCACGCTGCGGCCAATCATGTGTGGCGACGTCGTCGAAAAGTTGGCGCTTGCCATCGCGATGATCTCCACAGTGATCGCCGTGACCGAGTCGAGAATGGCTACGACAAAGAAAAAGTCGAAGCTGGAACGAGCGTGCGACAGGAACTTGGCCCAGCAGTAGAACGAGAGCAGCATGACATGGACGCCGATGGAGATGGCTCCCATGGCGACGTGGCCTTCCTTAAAGAGCGTGATCTGGAGCACAACGATGAGTAAGCAGATCAGCCCCGAATACACGATCGCGCGGCGCACAGCCTCGTGGGAGACCGAGTGTTGCGCCATGAGGAATGGCAGCAGCTGCAACATCCACGTGAAAGGGATGGACACCAAGTCGCATGGGTACGGGGCGTCGAGATCGAGATCCACGCGACCATCGGGACGAGGTGCTTTCTTCGAGGACTCGAAGCTAAAACTGACCGCGAACAGTACCACGCCGGCAAAGTTGAGGAAGCTGATCGTGTACCACATGAACTCGAAACACGGCAGCATAAAGGCCGTTGCTACATAGAACCAATCACCCGACAGGTTAGACCAAATCCAGCCCAGCAGCCCATCGGATGAAACGTCACTTACTCAGCGTGGTGTTCATGCTCGACGGTGAGCTCTTGAGAACGCGCTTGCGGCTGTAGCTGCAGCGGATCGCAATCCAGAGCGAGACGAGGAGCAGCACGATGTGGTTAATCATCGGAATGACGATAGAGGTGAGCATCGCCGTGCTGAGGTTTTGCGTGCTGAGGTTGTTATTGCCCTCGCGGAACTCGCACCGTGCGTGGAACGCGACATTCTTCGCGGCCTTGAGCCCCACGGCGATCCCGGATGCGAGCGGGATACTGCACACAGCGAGCGCGAGCGTGAAGAACAGAAAGTACGAGTCCCACGTCATGTGGAGTCGCTCCCAGAGCGACTTGGCGAACTGCGTCAACGTCATGGTCTCTTTCGTCTCGACAGGCGGCGGTGGTCGTGCGGGCCAGCAGCAGCACAGCCAGTGCCACGCAGAGATCGTCTTGGTGTCGCACATGCTGGTGTCGCGGCCTGAGAAGTCGTCCGAGCCGCCCGTGACCAGTTCGGGTTCCTCTATTTTCACGTCGCCGCCGGCCGCGCTGCTCTCGATGGTGTCGCCCGTGTGGTGGAGGTTCTGCAGGCGGTGCGCGCCGTAGTGGTCTTGCAGCGAAGGGTGCGACTGGTAGGATTGGATCGACGGCAGCCCGGCGGCCTCGAGCGAGATGGCGTCGGTCGCGCGCCGCTGCCGCCGCTTGCCCGGGTACAAACTGCCGAGCGTGCCGTTCACGCCGACGATCTGCGACTCGCCCATGATGATCGAGGTCTGCAGCGACGGCGCGATGTTGTCCGGGTTCGCGTACACGCTCGAGTCCACGCGGAAGAGCGCGCGCATCGAGTCGAGGTCGTGGGCGTCGTCGCCGCCGCTTTCGTGGTCCTCGGCGACTGCGACGCTGCCGTCGTGCTCGAACGGGTCCATGAGCGGCGGGATCGAGACCGTCGACATCGACGTGTGGAGCATCTTTCGCGGCGCTGACGCGACAGTCGCCGCGGTCGACGACGTCGGCGTCATGCTCGCGCTGTGTGTGTACGACACCTGCCGCCGCGGCGCCGGCGCCATGTCGACGGAGTTGGGCGTCGTCGTCGTCACACTTGGAGTAGTGGTGCCATGTTGCGACGCGTAGTTGTGGTGACGCGCATACGCCGACTCGACGCCGTGCGGCGACGGCACGGCCGCGGGCGCCGACACAGCGCTGTCGCGGTCGTCTGAGGTCGCCTCCAAGAGGCAAAAGCTCGTGCGCGGACTCGAAACTTCGTCATGGTCGCGCCGCTCGCTCGCTCGGCGCGCGGGAGGAAGCGGCGGCGGCGGCCTCGTCGTCTGAGAGCCAGAAGCGGGCGGCGTCGCCATGAGCCAGGGCGCGTATCACCTCGACGGTTTCGTTGTTCTCCGTGCGTGTGGAGGCGGGTATGGACTGTATCGTCGTCTCTCAGCGCCGCATCTCCCAGACGGCCCGTGGTGCTGGTCAATGCCGCGGTTCCGTTCAGCAAAGGACGATGGGGATGGTTTTGGCATGTCACAATGCATTCCCCAAGACGCGGTATAGTCACTCAAGCGAGGTTGTGTTCTGCGTGGAGATGGGCGAGTGGGTGCGCGGTGGAACGTTTCAGATAGGCATGTGGGTCACTAAGTGGAGCGTCCCAGATGTCGTTGCTCTTGAACTGGGTTTGGTGTTGTCATGTCAGCAGCGTGGAAGAAGCCTGCGAGCGAAACTGTGTGCCCTGGGAAAGCGCGATGGATGACCCGTTCTTCGCGGAGGTATAGTGGCGTGCACACGTTGTTTGTCGATATGATCTTCATATAGACGGATCGAGTGAATCAAGGCGGTTACGCGCATGTGGTTCAGAGGCTCATTGGTGGTCTGTTGGCGTCATTAGGACGACGGCGAGTTCGACGATTTCTACGGAAATGGCGCGCGCACGACGGCTCCCAAACGACCGTCACAGGCGGCAGCCATGCCGCGGCCCAGCGAGCCACGCGCGCAGGTATACGCGCCTGTGAGAAGCGCACCGTCGCACACGTACCCAGATACGCCAGCGTCCAGCGCCGCGAGCTTCCGGTCGCGCTCGACCGACGGCGGGCTGCTCAGCGTCTCGACCGTCACGCCGCGCCATGGTGCCACAGTGGCCGCGCCCGACGCGGCCCACGCGAAGAAGCGCAAGAAGCCGCGCCGTAGGCGCAGCCAGGAACGATTCGAGGTCGAGTGGGAGAAAGACAACGACGTGACGGCGTGCTTTGTGTGCGCGAGTGCGTTTTCGCTGCTCAAGCGGAAACACCATTGCCGGTGTGTGCACGGAAATTAGGAGTGGATGGTAGACATGGACTAATGATGTGAATATGTGTGTGTACCAGTCATTGCGGGCGCGTGATTTGTTCGGACTGCTCGTCGTTCCGGCGGTTCTCGTCGTCGCGCGGCAAGCACCGCGTGTGTTCATACTGCAGTGTCGAGATCGCAAACGGCGGCGGAGCGCGGCAGACGCTCGGAGGAGGCGGGGCGAGGGAATCATTGTCGGACGCGGAAATGGCCACACCACAGCACCAGGAGCACCGCAGCACAATGCGGCAGAGCATCGTCGGCGCGTTCTCGTCGAAATCTGCCGACTCGCGATTTCGTGCGCATTCTGGAGATGCACCTCCTGTGTCCGCTTCAAGGAGAAGTTCCTCGCACCAGACAACGGACAAGCAACCGACAAGCGAACTATTCGACACCAGCGACGATTTCTGGTTTGGCGATCCGGTGGATGACGAGAACGGCCAAAAACGCCGAAACGCAAAGCCCGATCGTCATAGTCAGCCAAAGTCAGTGACTGTGACGAAGCCCAGAGACTCGTATGCTCGACCACAAGTCGTGCGCGCGCCGGACTCGCTGTTCGATGTGCAGTTTACGAATGGGAACCAGTACGACGACGAGTCTGAACACGACGACCGTGACGAGTTCACCATGCCTCGACCGACGAGCGAATCCGAGACTGTGGATCGTGCGCCTCCTCGCACGAGCGATTTTCTCGCGTCCTCTCGCCATTCAACGGTGAAACGGTTGGATGCCCCGCTGACTATGGATGACCTTCAGCCTTCCAGTGCCTCCGCGTTGTACGTTTCGTCGGCAAGGACTTATGAAACCGCGCTTGTAGTTGCGCCACCGATCACAAGTAGAGGCGTCGATCAAACGTTCTACAACGACGATGCTGATCATCTTGTCGTCGACGACGCTCCAGGATACTACGACAGCGTGATCCATGAGCAATCTGCCAAGCCGAACGTCACACCAGGCTACAGCAACCCCGCACTGATGCCTCGGCCATCGTTACTTGCACCAGTAAGTGATGATAGCTCTGGAACACTTGTCGAGGCGTCGGATGTTGGCAACGTGGCTGCTCAAGCGACGGTATCCAAGGGCGAGGATCGGTCCCCTGAAGATAAAGGGTTCACTGGGGCATTGAAGCGGTTTTTTGGAATCTCGAAGACTAAGAGTGAAGCGCCTACGAAACAATCAGCAGCCGTGAACTCGGCTTCATCTGAAGCTGCGACGACGCCCGCACTGGCAAACTCTCCGCCTCCGCCACCTCCGCCCCACGTTGTGAGTCCAAGCGAGCAGCAGGTACTACCTGACATGCCCCGACCAACGCTGCTTGCCCCAGCCAAGTCCGACCATTACGATGACGATGGCGTCTATCAACCCGACACCGACATGTACGACATGAGGCACACCATTGCGAGTGAAGACAAATTCAAAACCGAGTCGCTGTACAACATCTCTGAAGCACCTCTTCGGCACACGATGGCGGGTTACGTGGTGCCATCTTCCAGGGCGGATAGTCTCATGCGCGTGTCGGTCGTTGGTACTACCAGCACAGCAACCCCGGAGCCTATCTTTCAGCCGGTCGTGCGGAAAAAGTCACGCAATTCGGTGAGAAGTCGACGCGACACTTTTGACGACCTTTTCGACGCGCCAGCGGCGTCTTTGGCCTCATCGACCCCAGCGCGAACAGCGGACAAACTGCCGGCTCAATCCTGGACCTCTCCTTATGATGGGCGCTCAACGGTTGGTGTTGATAGGTTTGATCGCCCTCGCAACGAAGATTTGGATGATGAAATCACCCGTGGTCTCGGATTACCTGTCGGCCAAGATCGAAGCGTCGCGAGTCAACCCGCATCGTCTTCGCGAACGCCGTGGAGTGGAGTAAGCAGTTATCGCCAGGCTGCAGAAACGCCAATGTACGCAACGCCCAGTACGTATGCACCGGGTCATGAATCAGTCCATCAACACGACTACGACACCCAGTACCAATCTGTCAGTGTGGCAAAAACCGACTACGAGACTGATGAAGTCTTCGAAAGTGGCCGAGGAAGCGAGCCGAAGCGTACTATTATGGGTGACCTCAGACCAAATTCGACGGCTCCGTCGTCGCAGTCAGCATCACGGAAGGATTCTTTGGATGACTATTTCGCGGAATTCGAAAGGCCAACGGAGTACGTATTCGATACCGCTTCCGGAACGTACGTGTCGGCGAACCACAGACGCTCCACACAATCGGCAACTGATCGTGTGAGTGAGATCAATGGGCAGTCACCAGCTGTGCTCAAGACGATGGAAGTGCGAGAAGAGCGATTACGAGCTTCGACGCGGAATTCCAATGTGCTTGAACCCGTGCGAGAGGATACGTCGGACGAGATCGACGGCATCATTGCAGACAAGATCTCTACACTCGCGGGTGAGTTAGAGGCATTGAAGCAGCTTTTGCGACAACGACGAGTGCGAAGTTCTCCAACGTCGACAGGAGCTTCCACGGCAAGTCGAAAGCAGAGCATTTTTGACAGCGACGGAAGTGATGGTGATGTGAACCCACGCCCAAAGAAACCTGCCACGTCCAAACGAACAGCATCGTCGAGAAAAGACAAGGAAGTTGGTGATCGGGCGACGCAGAAGAATCGGCGAACTCGCAAAGATTCTTTTGCCGACCTCTTCGAAGATGATCAGGAGGAGAGCGTGGAACAGCAAGGATTTGGCACTAGAAACTATGAAGCGCTGTTCCAGATCGGCCAGACCACAACAAACGCTGTCGAGAACAGTGACGATGAGGGACGCGAGAAGAAGTTGTCGGGACGAGCAAGAAAGCGCGGGTCCAAGGTTGCGAAACAGCGCGTCAACAGCTCAAGTAGTGGAACGGAGAATGAGCCACGCGAGAGTCAGCTTACGACTGAATCAAACCTGAGCAAATTATCCCGTACTGTCGTGAGTGGAAGTGCCCCAGCATTGTGGGTTGGTGAGGACGATACAACAGAGCCGAGTGCGGTTGCGATTCAAGCGGCTCTTCCAGCTCAGATGCTGTCGAAAAAGACGGCGAAGAAAGATGCGATCGACTCGTTGTTTGATTCCGACTCTGATCAAGATATGGGCCAACTGTACGAGACCACTGCTGTACCTCAAGTGCCAACAAGTAGACGGCATAGCAACCGTGGGGAAGCCGTGGCTTCAGACTCAGAGGACGAAAACCAAGCTATCGTGCTACATCAAAGCACCCTCCGAACGGACGCGACAAGGAGCGATCGTGCTCAAGTTGCGATCTCCGCTAACCCCGAACTGGTTTACGGTACGCAAGGTGCTTCATCGGATGAAGAGTTTTCGTCAACTTTGAAGAACCTTCGTGGACGTCGGAAGACTCCGCCTCCAGCGGCGAAAGCTCCTGTGTCGCTGCTTTCGCCAGAACTCTCAGACGCTGACAACGATACGAATATTCTCCAAAGTTCATCTCTCGTTGACCAGCCAAACGATCTTTTTCAACTGCCTTTCTCGGCAGAAGCGGTGTCTTCTGATGACGAGAAGGTTGCGCAGATCACATCGCCACCGGACGAATTTGAGGCCCAAGCGGTGACGTCAACTGGAAGCGAAGATGATGCAATTGATGTGTATGATAGCAGCGAAGGTCATCGCATTCTGACGGAGGTCGAAGCAAATGCGGAAGTCAACATTCTCACCGCAAACGATCCAGATATCCACCAGGAAAGATTCGATGCTGTTGAAGTGGCGCCGGGCGCTGAATCATGGAACAATAGCTCTCCGTCAGACACGGCACGATTCGATCCACTTGCTTCACTCGACGACGAAGATGGTGTTAGCTCCACTCAAACTGGGAATACCGCGAGCGTACCTGCAACAACTCATCCGGGGGTCGAGTCTTCGCCTTGGGGGCAAGATGTGGGCGCCATTGGGGAGAGACTGAAGGCATTGCGATTCCGCGACAGCCTTCTTGACGACTCTAGCACGGATGTATTTGCGCCGTCGACGAGCCTGAACCTTGATGACCTTTTCAACGACAGCAGGGAAGATCCAGTCCATTTGTCTGGTTCAGGAGAAGAAGACCAAAATCCATCGTCTGAAGATGAAGAGAGTTTCAGTTTTGAGGTCAAGCCAAAGCAACGATCCAACAAACCCCCACTTTCCCTCCCAACCCAGGAGGAACCAATCAACACCTTCAGCCAAGATATCGATAATTCGACATCGAACTCTGCAGATGATCGTGAGCCGACCAAAAGGGAAAGCGAACTAAAAGCGACGATCGCGAACGATGAGGGCGGAGAACCGAAGGACGTTCTAAGCAGTGTTGCTGAAGAAACAAGCTGGGGCTCTATGTCGATCGCCTCATCAACTGGCGATGTCGATCTTGCCAGGGATATTGACTCTGCACAGTTCCAAGACGATTGGCAGCGCCTGCAAGAACAAGAGAAGGAGCGCAAGAAGAAGCTTCAAATGAAGCAGCGGCAGGCACAGCGCGAAAAGCTGAAGAAACAATCCAGCAGCGGAAGATCGCTCGGCAAGTCGGGTAGTTCACGTAGTTTTGCTCCTGCGGCAACGAGCCCCACTGCGAGCGGCTCCAGCAAAAGCTCGAGAACGGACAAAGATCCTGTGGAGGCGGCTGAGCGCAAGAAGAAGAAGAAACACCGCAAGAAGGCCGAAGATGAGATCGCGGAGGACAACGACGTGACTCAGCTCACCCGGAAGTATGACAAGCGGCGGCACAAACGACAACCTGTGCCATTGGCCGGGTCAGCCGACGAGAACGGTGAACAAGGTGTGAGCGAGTCGGAAGGCGCGCCGCCATCGAGTAGTAGAACCGACCTATAGTCCTATACCGGGCTTGAATGCGATGGATTAACAATCCGCGCCGCTAAAACTGTGGGACTCACGTCCGTGTTGGGCAACTAGTGTGAAGAGTCGCCTTGAATCGGTTTAGCGACAAGATCTTTTTCGAGGTGACCTGCGGCTATGAAGGCAGCGTGAAGAGTCGCGACAAGATATGAAGGGCCGCAACCAAGCCAAAGATCGCGCGGAACACAGGAAGGTGGCGAGGAAATGATCATCACGCCACCCAACCCCCTGCCAAGGCTCCATTTTGTGATCGAGGATGGGGAAGACGCTGCGTAAGTATCGCAAGAGCCGCACCTACGATCCGGTTCCGTCCGCGGAGACAACTTCGCCGTA